>SJYX01016022.1:0-88177 GCA_006410675.1 Oreotragus oreotragus
CTACTCCGTCCATTGGATTTTCCAGGCAAGAGTACTGGGGTGGGGTGCCATTGCCTTCCCCGAACACAGGCTGAGGAGGGGTCTAAGGAACGAAGTAACCTGCATCTGGAAATCCCCTACCTAGTGTGCTTTACAAAACATCACCAAGATCTTTATACTCAAGTTCACTGCAGGTACTGGGAAACAGAGGCAGGAATTCAGTCTATATTTTAAAAGGAAATTATTGGGAAATGGAATTAATCATTGATTTGAGCAAAGATTTGAAGCTAACAGATCTCTGGTTGCTAAACCTTGACTCTTATTCTTCGTCATTCTCAGCAAGATTTCGTGATTCCATCTTACTATCTATGACATGAGAAAAACACAAGCATGCTTTATCTTCTACAATTGTTGTGCCCTTGAAAACTTGTGTGAACTGAATTGCGGAAAATAAAATTATAAGCTCTGAATTTATCAAGAGAAAAAAATTAAAAACCAGGAGCATCATGTGACATGGATGCACATACAAATATCACTCATAAAACTTCGAATGAGTAAGGTTTGGATTATCTGAGATTTTTATAATGGAATAAACAGTCTGTGTCTATTTCAGCTAAAGAACAGCAACTGCTTTGAGTTACTCATGGTTTTAAATAAACTAATAATAGATTGGAGCAATTTTTATTGCATTTGATTATATATTTGGGTCAGATTTTTCTCTGGACCCTCCTCTTTAGGTGAACAAAGGATGCCATTACATCACGACTGACTTTTTCATAAGCCACGACAGTTACTGTTGTAGAATACTAAATGTGACCCTAGTGGCCCGGTGGCAATAGAGAATCTTCCAAAAGTGCCCACTGTTCTCCTTGGAAATAATTTCATCAGCGACAGGCTGCAACTGAGGAATTTCTGACAGGCAGTGAGCACACATCAAATCCAGGCGCATTATGCAAGGGTTTACACTGTTAGCAGAGACGAAGCAGGGGTTGCCTGTTGAAAGGCATCTGTGAAAAACTTCTGCTATTATTATGGAAGCAGTAGGCAACATTCAAATAGAGGTGACTCAGTCATTTAAATAAATGAGTTTTTAATCATAAAATGTTACTGCTCTACAGACCCGTTTTTCCTATTAACATGTTGGAGATACTGTTGATGAGATTTAGTGTTTTAAGGGCAAAGTCTTACAAAAAGCAGCATAAAAGGACTCAGTAGTATTCTTCTGAAGCTGTGAATCATTATTTATCGTGTGAAATCTAATGGCACTTAAATCTGTATTCAAATCATCTAGGCAACAAAAACACAGACTTGGATGACCACAGAAGGTGTGCCCAGCAAAACGCTTCTCTTCTTTGTTACTTTTCATACCCCTGCCATTGCCGCTGCTGACTCTTTTGTGACCCTACCAAGCTCCTCTGCCCATGGGATTTCCCAAGCAAGAATACTGGAGTGGGTTGCCATTTTCCCTTCCAAGGGATCTTCCTGACCCAGAGATGGAACGAGTCTCCTTCTTGGCAGCCAGATTCTTTGCCACTGAGCCACCTGGGAAGCCCCTTCATACACCCAAGAAAAAACAAAAACAGACAAAAAACAAGGTTGGAAGTTGGAATATTGGGGGTGGGGAGGTCACAAGTTAGTATTTCAGAAGACAGCTCATTTTGACATATGAATGTGTTTGAGATATTGATTACAGTTTATACCCCAACAGACCCCCTCAAGAGAGAATGACCTACACACTGGCTGCTGAAGGGGAAGATTTGGATGACCTTGTTCCTTGTGATGCCCTTTCCTTCCCTCCAGCCCCCTGTCCCACTTGGTAATTGTTGATTGGATCAGAGGTGGGCTTCTAACCCACCCAAAGCAGCCTATTCTGGCCATCTGATGTCTGGCCATCAACTACACCAATCAGATTTCTTCTCTCACAATGTTGAAATAAGAAAGACTTAAAAAAAAAAATCTGGACGGGGACTGCCCTGGTGGTTCAGTGGTTAAGACTCCCTGCTTCCACTACAGGGAGTGAGGATTCCATCATTCAGGGAACTAAGAACCCACATGTTACGTGGTGCAGGCAAGTTAATTAATTAATTGGTCAGCTTTCAGATATATTAAAAAAGAGTCAGAGCCTTAAAAAGGCAACATTTGCTCCTGAAACTTTCAAGGAACAAAAATGATGGGTATAAGGGAGTGTCTTGGAGGGGCCACATGCTGAGACTACACATGCTAGGCATGGATGTGACGGCAGGTCTCACCTCCCGAACAGAGTCTCTGCATTCCGTTGCATTGCCCAATTTTCCTGAGGTCGCACATACCCATTTGATGAGCCAGAGGAGGAGAGAGGAGAGTAACAGAGGATGCATGACAAGGAGCAACCTCAGAACCCCAGAGAGGAAAGGAAAACAAAAACCCCTAAACAATGAAGAAACCCATTGCGCAGGAAGGGTAGGCTGGAGGCTGCTATGAGAGCTTGGGTATCAGGAGAGAATTGTGGTTTGGGGTACAGTCTGAGAACTCTACCTGAAAGCTTGAAGCTGTCTTTCCCAGTCTCCCTTCCTTCGTCCAACCCTTCCCAGGCAGGGGGAGTATGTATAATACAACCCAAGATCACTATCATTTGCCATGGCAACCATCCATCCCCAGATCTCCAGGCCCAGAGGAGACTGGAAGGAGAAGACACTTCCCCAGTACAGAGAAGCATAGGAGTGTGTAAGCAGAAGCTTTGGGGTGTACTGGAGGGCAGGGCTGGTCTGCGCTGCCATGTGGCGGCGTGGGCTATGCTGGTGGGAAACCTCAGTGAGGGTTAAACTGGCAGCCAGCTCAGCAGAGGGCAGAACCTCAGAAGCTGTGATGGCTGTGTCAATCTTACTGGGCTCGGGGATGCCCAGGTAGATGGTAAAACATGATTTCTGTGTGTGTCTGTAAGAGGTGAACAACTGAATCAGTAAACTAAGTAAAGAAGCTCATCCTCCCCAATGTGGGTGGGCACCATCTAATCCACGTAGGGTCTGAATAGAACAAAAGGCAGAGAAGGGGCAAAATTTCTCTTTCTCCAGGAGCTGGGACATCCACCTTCTCCTGCCCTCGGACGTCAGATCTCTTGATTCTTGGGTCTTTAGCGCGTGTGCATATGAAGTCACTTCAGTCATATCCAACTCTTTGTGACCCCATAGACCATAGCTCGCCAGGTTCCTCTGTCCATAGATTTCCCAGGCAAGAATACTGGAGTGGGTTGCCATGCCGTTCTCCAGGGGACCTTCCTGGAGAGCTAGACCTGCATCTCTTGCATCTTCTGCATTGGTGAGCAAGTTCTTTACCACTAGCACCACCAGGGAAATTTGGGCCTTTAGACTCTAAGTCAATAATTCCACCAGCTTTCCTGGTTTTCCAGCTTGAAGATGGCAGACTGTGGGACTTCTCTGCTTCCACAATCATGTGAGTCAATTTCTATCATAAATCTATCATCTATCTATCCTGTTAGTTCTGTTTCTCTGGAGAATCTTGACTAATGCATAAGGTAAATGAGTCTCCTCCCTCCCTACACACACCTTAAGGAGGAGCAGAGCTGAGGTTTTGCCATTTGGCAAAAGAAGAGTAGGAATAAGGTGACAACTAAGTGGGTGATGTTCCACAAAGATGATGGGGGAAGTGGAGGAGATGAAACCAGTCACAGGGAAGCAAAATCTCACCTTGCTCCCCCCGCCCCACCTTAATGTGACTTCCCCCTTCCCACCTCCCCAGCCCCCCAACCAGGTGACAATAACAGACNGACTTTTCCTTTTTGTGGGATGCTGTTCCCAGACCCCTCCTTGAAAAATCCTCCTTGCTTTTGCTGATGTGCCCATCTCTGGACCATCTTCCCCTCCAGTTAGTTCCATTCCTGCCCACACCCATCCTCAACACTGCTGTTAGAGTTCTAGCCCCAGCCCTCATTCCTCTTCACTTTACTTTACCAGAGTGCTTTTTTCCTCCTCCCACATCCCAGGATCAGCTCTTCCCCCTGGTTGTTCCTCCCTCTGCCCATCCCCTTATGCAGGTGATCCATACATCTTGAATATCTCTGAATGTCTTTCAGTAGACCCCTTCCTTTTGGTCTTAGTCGCATTCCACACGTTGGTTTGGGCTCCTATCATCTTGCTCCTGGATCTCTGCTACTGTCTCCAGCTCCTCTGGCCCCTTCATGCTGCCGATGCTGTGTTCTTTTCTAAAACCAAAACTGATTATGCCCCTCTGACAGCTGGCAATTGGTCGTTAAAAGCCACCCAGCCAGGCTTTCCTGTATCTCCGAGCATCTTTGAAGACACAAATAAACTCAGAGCATTTTCCTACAGTGCATTGATTTTAATAAAAGATTTTGAGTGTGGGAGAAGAAATTTTAGTCCTAATGGACACCAAATTATTTAAATAAGAGTTTATAGTAAAATCAATTCCTGTTCATCATAGAGGCTGTCTCTTATACACATCTGGTGACAATAACAGACCTGGTCCCCATGCTCACTCTCACCAAAATAAAAGGCACAACCAAAAGCGGAATAAGCCCAATCTGAGAGCCAGGGAGTCTAGAAAGCAATCTTTGGCGTTTTGTCAGCAATAGAATGCGAGTTTCCATTTTTAATTTTGGGAAATTTCATATTGCACAATTTACTATGTCTCCTTGAGCTGCCAGTACTATTTGCCATCTATTTGGTATCTGGACCAAACCCAAGCATTTACTGGCAGAGGCTGCTTTTACTGGTTTGGGCTGTGTTGCAGATTAGTTAGAAAAACAGGCTCTGGAGCCAGACTTCATGAGATCAAATCCCGCCTCAGTGACTTGATGGGGGTGCCTCTTAAGGAAAGCACTCCACTCCTCTGTGCCAAGATTCCTACTACCCAAGATGGTTGTGAAGATAAATCTGAACAACCAACTTTCCTGGTTTGCTCAGGACTGAAGGGCTTCCCTAGGATGCTGGACTTCCAGTGCAAACACCGGGAAGGTCCTGGGAAAACCAGGATGTGCCGACCACCTAAGGGAGAAATAAGCTATTGTAGGTAAAGCACTAAAAACAATGGGTGCTCAGTAAAGATTGGCCACTGATACTAGTGAACTTGCTCTGACTGTGACTATTGCAACGGTCATTGCTTCCGCTGAACTTGGAGGTCTGGGACTAGCGTCCTGGTCTTTTCTGAAGGATAAGATGACTTCCATTTCTCCAGAGCTCTGGAATCACTGGAAACAGAGGCAAAGATGAGGCTGGTGTGCTTGTCTGCACGCACAGGGAGAATGAGCCAGACTCCAGCCTCTTCTTCTGGCCTGGGATAATGCTGGAGGTGCCCCTGACCCTCCCCTAGTGCCCTCTCCACTCTGTCATGGGTGCACCTGCACCATGCTGGCTGTCTGGCTGGTCTGCACTGGAGATCTACAGACAGAGCATGATCTGCCGAGTGAAGACATCTAATCTTTGGAATCCGATTTCTCCTTGGGACACCCTGAGTCTCCCCATAATTTCCAAGTGACTTTCAAAAAACGAAAGGACCATATGCTTGCACACTCTGATCTGGCATCCTGGGAGTTTCTATTTCTCACAAGCTCTTCAAACATTTTATCAGTGAGGGGTTTGTGAGTTTCCTCACTGCCTGGTCTCGAATATAAGGGAGAATGATGTACATGCGAGGCACTTTGGTGCAGAACTTCAGTGTTTAGGGATTCTAGATTGCTTCAGAGTGATCACGGTCACCTTTTCCCCTTTAAATCTTGGCTCCCACAATTGCCAAGTTGAAATAATAATTGCTAAGATTTACAAAGCATTTACTATGTGCTGAACAACTAATATATCTTAATTAATCCTTTAAGACAGATCAAAGGTTATACATTTTAAGAATCCCTTTTATAAAAATCTGAGGCACAGAGAGAAGTAACTTGTCCAAGGTCACACAGCTTGCAAGGAGAAGAACCAGATTCAAATTTGAGAAGTCTGGCTCCAGAATTCAAACTTTCAACAAAGTGAATTCTGACTCTATGCCCACCTCACTGGCTTGTTGCAAGAAATAAAGTAACACAAAGATGCTTAGCATATAGTAAGCATTAAGTAAATCTTTGTTTAATTTTTTTCAGGGTAGAGGGCTGAAAAGATAGTCAAGATAAATGGTTCAGCATAATCTTCATCCACATATAAGAACAGACAATGAGTCTACTAAGCTAGCCTGACAGTATTAGAAAAGTTTAACTAGTATTTATTGAGCATGTACCCAGTGACTATTGCTATACAAAGAACTTGGGGTGGAGTTGTGAGTGAAACCAGACACTGTTTCTACACTCCTGAAGATTATTGCCCCGAGAAAGAGATTAAAATTGAGCAAACCGTTCCACTGAGAAAAGAGGAAAATGAACAATCCAAAATGGAAATTAAGAAAACTGGCAGTCGTTTCTTGGACATGACACCAGAAGCACAGGCAACACAAATAAAAACAGATAAACTGGACTACATGGATAATTAAAATCTTCTGTGCCTCGAGAGACACACTCAAAGCAGTGCAAAAGCAACCCATAGAACAGGAGGGAATATTTGCAATTTATATATCTGATAAGGAGTAAACACCCAGACCATACAAAGAACTCCTACAACTCAACAAGAAACCAAATAACATGATCAAAAAACGGGCAAAGACCTTGAACACATTTCCCCGAAGAAGATACAAATGACCAACAAGCACATGAAGAGCTCAAGGTCGCTAATCTAAGGGAAATGCAAATCAAACCACAGTGAGATACCACCTCATACTCCTCAGGATGGCGGCTGTCAGAATCACAAAAACAACAAGCACTGGCAAGGATGTGGGAAAACTGGTACCTAACGTAGTCCAATTCCCAGAGAAAACAAGAAGGGTGACTGCCAAGGGCTGAGGAAGGGAAGAAATGGGAGTTGATGGCTAAAGAGTTTTCATTTTTTAAAAGATTGTTTTGATGCGGACTGGATTTAAAGACTTCACTGAATTTATTACAGTATTGCTTCTGTTTCATGGTTTGGTTTCTTGGCCGTGAGGCATGTAGGATCTCAGCTCCCCAGCCAGGGATGGGAACGTGTACTCCCTGCACTGGAAGCTGAACTCTTAACCACTGGATCACCAAGGAAGTCTCCAGAGTTTTTCTCTAGCAAGATGAAAGGATTTCTGGAGAAGGACGGTGGTGATGGCTGCACAGAAATAGGAATGTACACTTCAAAACAGTTAAGGTGCTAAGTTTTATGTTACATGCATTTTACCACAATTTTAAAAGATACGTTTAAAAAGAAGAGTGGAACGTATGTGTAATGAATGCCACAAAGGATTTGGGTTCAAGGTACACATAAGGCAGCCCTGACCTGCGTGGGAGGTGGGTGAGAGAAGCTTCACTACGTGCAGAGCTGGGTGAGTAGGAGTTTGCTGGGGCAGGAAAGAAGCAATGAGAAAGGCATTGCAAAGTCCTTGTGAGGTGAGGGTGCTTCATTCATTTGGGATGGTTTATTAATTATCATTTAAGTATCGTTTGTTTCCACCTGGTTATTTCTACCTTTTTCTTTTTAAGCTGAGACATAGCATACAAACAAAGACTGCAAAACCTTAAATGAACTGCTCAGTATATGTAGTATCAACACTTTGAATCAAGTAACAGTCAAAAGGAGTATTGCCATGCTTCCGTCCCCCTTCCTGGCCCTTTCTCTGGAGACAGTCGGGGGCAGAGGCGAGGAGACATCAACAGAGAGCTGGTCCAGAGGGAAGGAGACGAAAGAGATGTGACAGCTAAAGGAAACTGTGATCCTGAACTGGATCTTGGACCAGAAAGGAAAAAGATATTGTTGGGACAGTCGGTGAAATCTGAATAGAGTCTCTGGATTGGCTGTTAGGGTTACAGCAGTGCTGACTTCCTGATTTGGATGCTGCGTTGTGCTTATGTAGGACAGAGTCTTTATCTTTTGAAAATATTCTCTCACTCATTTAGGGGTTGATGGGCATGATGCTGAAGTGAAGTGAAAGTCACTCAGTCGTGTCCGACTCTTTGTGACCCTGTGGACTGTACAGTCCATGGAATTCTCCAGGCCAGAATACTGGAATGGGCAGCCGTTTGCTCCTGCAGGGGATCTTCCCAACCCAGAGATCGAACACAGGTCTCCCACATTGCAGGCGGATTCTTTACCAGCTGAGCCATAAGGGAAGCCCATGATGCTGAAACTTGCTTTCAAATATTTAGAAAAAGAATAACAATAATAAGTGTGTATGCAGACACCTATAGATAGAAAGGGGGAGAAAGAGAGAAAATATACAAATGTGTCAAAATATTAACAATCGGGATATCTGAGCTGGAGGTGATAGGGGAGTTCTATGTATTAATCTTGTACCTTTTCCAAAAGTTTGTAAGTAAGATATTTTTCAAAGATATTCTTTATGATTGAAAGGAACCCGCAGGTGAGGCTGTAGGTAACACAGGTGAGATCAGAAAGGAATAGCAACGTTGTCTACAGCTGAATTTGAAAAGGAAAAGTTTGGGAGAAAAGAAATTCGTCGTGTTTCCTGTTGTTCTTTTCAGAGTGAAGTAGGCTATCCTGAAACGAACTCGCCGGAGGTTACAGGCATTAAAACACAAGCATCTGCTTGGGTTCATGTGAGCTGGTCATCAGACCTGGGAATCTGGGTCCCTTTTCTGGATCACCGCCCAGCACGATTCCGAGACACATCCTAGACCAACCTTCACACTGCCCTCTGCAGCCTCAGAAAAATGAAGGATGGAGGGAACCTAACAACAGGATCTGGCTGACGATGACGACAAATCTGGGCAAAGTTGTAAATCCAGAAGCTGCTTAAGTGAAACTGGAACAAACACAGGGACTCGGTGTTTTCATTCATCTGCAAGATCACCCAACGCCCCGTTCAAGTCTGGGCACGAGTCAGCAGGTTTCCACACACACCTACCCCCTGAAGTGCAGTGAGGTGAGCACCTGGGTGTGTGGTGCCGAGGGAGACTTCTGTAGGAAACACCTCGCGAAAATGGAGAGAGAGGAGGCCGGGCTCTCGGCCATCCTCGCAGGCGCCGTGCCTGACGCACGCACGTGGGTGCGGGACAGCTGCACTGACCAGCGCATGGCTGTTACCAGCGTTCAGGTTGGATGCCCTTGTGTAATTATATCACATAAACAAGTTTGTTTTTTAAAAACAGATTGAAAGCTCTAAGTATAGCCTATTAGATTCTTTGGGGGAAACTGTTATGCTATGCTAAGTCACTTCAGTCGTGTCCGACTCTGTGCGACCCCTTAGACAGCAGCCCACCAGGCTACCCCGTCCCTGGGATTCTCCAGGCAAGAACACTGGAGTGGGTTGCCATTTCCTTCTCCAATGCATGAAAGTGAAAAGTGAAAGTGAAGTCGCTCAGTCGTGTCCGACCCTCAGTGACCCCATGGACTGCAGCCCTCCAGGCTCCTCCGTCCATGGGATTCTCCAGGCAAGAGTACTGGAGTGGGGTACCATTGCCTTCTCCAGTGAACTCAGCTCTGTGCCCCTCAAAACTTCAGAAGCTGGATTTGGGGGGGGGGGAANATGCATGAAAGTGAAAAGTGAAAGTGAAGTCGCTCAGTCGTGTCCGACCCTCAGCGACCCCATGGACTGCAGCCCTCCAGGCTCCTCCATCCATGGGATTCTCCAGGCAAGAGTACTGGAGTGGGGTACCATTGCCTTCTCCAGTGAACTCAGCTCTGTGCCCCTCAAAACTTCAGAAGCTGGATTTGGGGGGGGGGGATGTAGAGTTAGTATTAATGCATTGTTATTAGAATAAAAGCATCCAGGCTTTCTTTTCACAGTCATGAGAAAATTGTCAGATTACTTCTGTCTACAAACAAACTTCTTCAAGTTTTTTAAGCAAATATGTAATGATTGGTGAAAATAATCCATTTATTGACCAAAAACATCTTTCCGAGGTGGGCAAAGGAAGAGACAATACTTACTCATTAAAAAAAAGCTAGGCATCGCAACAAGCTCTGAGGGGAACAAGAGAACATTGCTAGAGTTACTTATTTTAAAAAGGGGAAAGGAAAGCAATATTATTATTATCATTGTCATTATTATTACCAATACTATTATTTTGCTTATTTGAGCTTTGAACTCATCACCCTCTTCCTGTGGGGAAAAGAAAATCCAGCTCTCAACCCCAGTTTTCTTACTTATCCCTAACTCTCAAAATTTTACCATTGTCCTTTCTTTAATGATAATCCAGTTCATTTTCAGGTTCCACTTTTCTGAGTAGATATCTGACGACCGCCCATCTGTTCCCCAGATTATGTTTAATGCTTAAAATGAGCACAAGTGTCTGCGTTTCTCCAGCCCATTCATGGCTACTCCTGCCCACCCAGAGTTCTGGATTCGCGCTGTATTTCTTCCTTCATATCCTGTGCATCTGCCTTTATCTACTCCATCCTTTCATCTCCAGTCTCTTCTTCCATGTAGGTTCCTACCTCTGTGTCTTTCTCAGTCCCTCCAGGGACCCACATTTCCCATTCATTCTACCCCTCCCTATGAAGTGGGTCTAGAACCTCCCTTACTGTCCCTCCAGACTTTTCCTTTTTGTGGGATGCTGTTCCCAGACCCCTCCTTGAAAAGTCCTCCTTGCTTTTGCTGATGTGCCCATCTCTGGACCATCTTCCCCTCCAGTTAGTTCCATTCCTGCCCATACCCATCCTCAACACTGCTGTTAGAGTTCTAGCCCCAGCCCTCATTCCTCTTCACTTTACTTTACCAGAGTGCTTTTTTCCTCCTCCCACATCCCAGGATCAGCTCTTCCCCCTGGTTGTTCCTCCCTCTGCCCATCCCCTTATGCAGGTGATCCATACATCTTGAATATCTCTGAATGTCTTTCAGTAGATCTCTTCCTTTTGGTCTTAGTCGCATTCCACACGTTGGTTTGGGCTCCTATCATCTTGCTCCTGGATCTCTGCTACTGTCTCCAGCTCCTCTGGCCCCTTCATGCTGCCGATGCTGTGTTCTCTAAAACCAAAACTGATTATGCCCCTCTGACAGCTGGCAATTGGTCGTTAAAAGCCACCCAGCCAGGCTTTCCTGTATCTCCGAGCATCTTTGAAGACACAGATAAACTCAGAGCATTTTCCTACAGTGCATTGATTTTAATAAAAGATTTTGAGTGTGGGAGAAGAAATTTTAGTCCTAATGGACACCAAATTATTTAAATAAGAGTTTATAGTAAAATCAATTCCTGTTCATCATAGAGGCAACAGAAGTTTCATTGAATTCTTTAACATNCTTTCCTGTATCTCCGAGCATCTTTGAAGACACAAATAAACTCAGAGCATTTTCCTACAGTGCATTGATTTTAATAAAAGATTTTGAGTGTGGGAGAAGAAATTTTAGTCCTAATGGACACCAAATTATTTAAATAAGAGTTTATAGTAAAATCAATTCCTGTTCATCATAGAGGCAACAGAAGTTTCATTGAATTCTTTAACATATAACAGGACGTTTCACAGACACACTATGCTTGGAGAAGCGCATTTGGGGCCATTTTCCAGGATTCCTAGCTGTTAGCAACCTATCTCTGCCATTTTACAAGCATGCCCCTGGAAAGTTGAAGAGGCATTGTGCCCTATGGATAAAATTAAATCTTCATGCTTTTGATCTACGTCCACCTCTCTAGTCTTATATTGTGCTACTGGCTGTTACTTTTAACATCCTACAATTCTTGAACTTCACTATCCCAATTTCCCTGCCGAGAATGACCTTCCAACCTCTATGTTTGACAAAATCTCCTTGTCCCTCAGAATCAAGGAATCAGGGNACCTCTCTAGTCTTATATTGTGCTACTGGCTGTTACTTTTAACATCCTACAATTCTTGAACTTCACTATCCCAATTTCCCTGCCGAGAATGACCTTCCAACCTCTATGTTTGACAAAATCTCCTTGTCCCTCAGAATCAAGGAATCAGGGAATGCATGAAAGAAGTGAAGGCAGGCAGGTAAGTGACTGCTTTCTAACAGATACAAGGTTTTGGCCAATGAGAGGTGATAGGAAGGAGAAACATATTTCTCAGAAACCTTGTCACCATGACAATGGCCCTTCCTCGCTGCAGTACCTGAGGGCTCCTTGTTGGCTGTCACAGCAGGCAGTGTCTCCCATAACTTTCTGATCCACTTTTCTTGATGTCATAATGTCTTAACTCCTTCCTAAGACTCCAACACATGGATGGTTTGGTCAGACCCAAGTCCAGCCTCTGGGGATACTTTGGTGTTGAGTGTCCAGCCACTTTTCCTCCTCTCTGAATCCTTCCCAGCCTTGATGTTCAACTCAAATTCCATCTTCTCAGTGAAAACCTTCCTGGCTGTTTCAACCCTCATAAAAAAATTTTTTTTCCCTCTTAACACCTACAACACTTAAGTTCTTATTAGAATTTAATTACACACATCTTGAATTTTATAACTTTTATTGGCTTTCTTTATTGCAGAAGTAATACATTTATATTAGAGGATAAAAAAAAACAGTTAAGCAAAAAGAAAAACCACTCATAAGCTCTGCTTTAACACTGGCTGTATATCCTTCCACACTTTTTTCTACGGCCACTTAGACAGTTTTTCCACTTTGGGGATCATACTGTTTCGCAGTTTTTAAAGAAAATGTACTAAAAAGCACTAAAATACCAATATACATAGTTTTTCAATGTCATTTCTTATGAATCTGTGATATTCACTTTTATATATAAGCCACCACTAATTCAGCCAATCCTCTGCTGTAGGCGTTTAGATTTTTCCATTTCTTTTTTGCCATCATACAAAAAATCTTTCTGTATATTCTTAATTTTTTCAATGGTATAAATTCTAATAAATATCATTTATATGTAAATAATTTTAAATCTTAATATAAGCAATGCATGAAATAATTAATAAAATTAAATATAAAATCACATTTGTCCACTGTTTCATTTATGTTAGCTTTGACTTTTTACCTAAATTTAAGTGTCTTAAGGATAGGATCTAGCGTTTTCTAATTTTTCATCTCTCATCAGCACAACAGATATTCAACTGTGCCTGAAGAAGAATTAGTTTATTTCACTTAAATTTTTAGATAATAGTGGCATCAATTCTTCATTGTAATAGAAGATCTTGGGCTATGTTACCATGGATAATGATGTAGGAACATTTTTTCCTCCTAAGGACGATTTCCAGTCCTTCTTAGGAACTGAGGTGAACTTTGGGGGAGATAAAGATGTGATAAATAAGACAAATTAGTTAAAAAGCAAAAAGGCTGCCAGCTAAATTTAACAATAGCTAGCAGTAAAATTTCTGCACAGTCCTAGTTACTCTGAAAAATTACAACACTCTCTAGTTTGGAATACAATGATTATGTTTCAGAACTTGTGTGAGAGTTTATATGATGAGGAATAAAGTCTTCTTGGCAATGTCATGTCCATAAAGACTCTAGTAGTGACCCTCAAACTCCATCTGAGCTGCCCAGTAGTCCTGCTACATTGCGCTGCACTATGGGGCAGTCCATGGGGTCGCTAAGAGTCGGACACGACTTCGCGACTTCGCTTTCACCTTTCACTTTCATGCATGGCGGAAGGAAATGGCAACCCATTCCAGTGTTCTTGCCTGGAGAATCCCAGGGATGGGGGAGCCTGGTGGGCTGCCGTCTATGGGGTCGCACAGAGTCGGGCACGGCTGAAGTGACTTAGCAGCAGCAGCAGCAGTCCACTTTTCCTCTCTCCTCCAACTCCTACACCCTTCCCTTCTCCACTGTCAGCTGATGACCTCACTTCTCAATCTCCTAAGAAAACAGAATCAGCCAGACAAGGACTCCTGGCATTTCCCACCACCCCAGACCAACCTCCCCAAGCATCTCTGCCTGAGCCGCCTCCCTTGCTCTTGTGGGGGATGAACTAACCCTACGTGACTCAAGAACTTCACTCTAGAAGTTGTCCTCTCTCTCTTGACTTCAACAGTTTCCCCTCTTGACTGGATTATTCTTACCAACAAGATCTAATTTCTCCCAGCACCCTCTACCTATGTCTCCATTTTGTCTTTCACAGCAAAGCTCCTCTAGAGAGTGGTTCACATCCACTGCCTCTACTTTCTCTCCTCCTAGTATCTCCCAGACTCACTTCAGCCAGCGTGAGTCCATATCCTCCCTGCTGTCAAAGACACCAGCGCTCTTCAGATCATTAAAAGTCAGTGGGGGGACTTCCTGGGTGGGGTCCAGTGGTTAAAACACTGAGCTTCTGATGAAGGGAGCGACAGTTCCATTCCTGGTTGGGGAACTAAGTTCACATATACCCTGTGGCACAGCTGAAATAAACAAAAAATAAAATTTTCAACTTAGAAAAAAGTCAATGGTATGTTCTCTTCAATAAGACCTCTCAAAGCACTGACACAACTGATTAGCCCCTGCTTCTCAAAACATTCACTTTCACTTGGTTCTAGGATGCTACCCTGCCCTCTCCCCTACTCTCACTGTTGCTGTTTCTCAGTCACCCTGGCCAGATCCTCATTTTATTCCTCTTCTGACCTCTAAATGCTGCCCTGCTCCAGGGCTTATCTCAGACCTCTTCTCTTCTCCACCCACGTTCCCAGATTTTCTGTGTTGATGACACACAGATTTCCAACTCTAGTCTAGATCTCTCTTCTGAAGTCTCAGTCTCCCATGTTTAATTGTTTACTCAATGTTTTCACTTAGACGCCAACAGGTGTCTGAAGTTTGGTGGTTGGTTGATGGTTTAGTCGCTAAGTCATGTCAGACTCTTGCAACCCCATGGACTGTAGCCTGCCAGGCTCCTCTGTCCATGGGATTTCCCAGGTAAGAATTCTGGAGTGGGTTGCCATTTCTTTTCCAGCAGATCTTCCAGATCCAGGGATCAAACCTGGGTCTCTTGCATTGCAGGCGGATTCTTTACCAACCGAGCCACCAAGGAAGCCTGAAGTTTACTTACTTTCTCCAAATGCAAACATTTGAACTTCTCCCTCCCCATTACCTGTTCCTTCTGTAGCCTTCCCCATCTCACAAAATGGAATTTCTGTTAATCAGCTATTTAGGCCAAAGTCTAGAATTTCCTTTGACTCCTTATTTCTCTCACATCCCACAGCTGGATCATCAGTCAGTCACATCTCGTTTACTTTGAACATATATCTAGATTCCATTTACAGCTATTATTGCAGTCCAGATTACCATCACCTCCCTCTTAGCCTATCTCAATAGCCTCCTAAGTGCTCTCCGTGTTCATACCCTTGTCTCCTCCATTTGCCAAACAAAATTATTTTTTAGGAGTCAAGGCCAAACAGGGTCCTTTCTCTGCAGAGTCCCCTGTAAATTTCACCTAAACTAAAAGCCTGGCTAGCTTTCTGGCATAGTTTCCTGCTACTCTGCTTCCTGCTCTTCTGCATCAGGCACTGTGGCCTCTTTGCTGTCCCTGACCACCCTGCCTCAGACCTTTGCACCTGCTTTTCTCCATGTGTGAAAAGCTTTCCCCCAAGATAGCTCTGTTCTCTGCTCATTTATGTCTCAGATTTATATATATATATATATATATATATATATATATATGGTCAAGTAGTATGTTTTTTATATATAAATATATATTTGGTTCATTGTCTGTCTCTCTCCCCCACCCCAATCTCATCACTAGAATGAATTCTGCATGCCAGCTTGTAGAACAGTGCCTGCCACAAAGAGGTGGCTTAACAATTATTGAACAAAACACCACTCAAAACTATTCAAATTTCACCAGTTCTTCCAGGTGTTACTTGTGCAGTACTGAGCTGAGATTATTGGTTCATTGTCTGTCTCTCTCCCCCACCCCAATCTCATCACTAGAATGAATTCTGCATGCCAGCTTGTAGAACAGTGCCTGCCACAAAGAGGTGGCTTAACAATTATTGAACAAAACACCACTCAAAACGATTCAAATTTCACCAGTTCTTCCAGGTGTTACTTGTGCAGTACTGAGCTGAGATTTTATGGCTTATATATACTTCAAAACATCTGGTTTTGAAATAATAAATCTCAGTCATAATTCTGAGGAATTCACCCAGTGAGTAGAACTCAGAACTTTCTTAAAAGGAATTTCCTCCAGTGTTTTGCCTCCTTTTGTCTTTGATATTCTCCCTCTAAACATCTTACTCCATTCTCTCTCATCTGATTTTAACTTTGCCTTGCTACGTCTTGTTCAAGGTACAGCATTTCAAATTCTGCCTAAGCAAAATGATATCTTCTCAACATCCTTAGATCCTTTAAGAGGGTGCTGGAGAATGAGAAAATCAAAGACTTGAGAACCGCTCGCTTCTTCTTTCTTCTATCTTCCTTTGCTCTTTTTGATTCCTGCATATTTTAATCTTTCCTATTTTATTTTATAAAATCAAGATTTATGGGGACAAAAATTATTGACTTCAATACTATGGTACAAATTATTGTCTCTGGAAATCATAGCCTGCCTTTAAGAAACGTATCACAGATGAAGCCCCTATTCTGGATCAGCACACACATCTAATTAGGTAAGAAGGAAAGTATATCAGGAAAGGTTGAAAGTTGTAGGCATGGAAAATAAATTGACTTCTACTCAAGTTACCACCACGAGTATACAGAGGAAAGGACCTGCATCTGTTTCGCATTGTAAAAGCCTTAGCGCCCAGAGCAGCATTTCAAGCCCAGGGGATGGCCGACAAATGTTCATGACAAGGATGCTAAGGCCGTCCGCAGCCTCACCTCTGCAGCAGTTCTGATAAAGAGTGTCCGGTTCTTGATTTACCATCTTAATTTTATGTGATTCTGAATATGCTTTACAGGCTTTAATTCAAATTACCCACTTCTGACTTTGAAAATGAAATAACTAACTGCCTACCAGACTTTCAGCTCCTCCAGGGCAGAGATTTTGTCTGACAGAAGCCCATGATTGCAGTCCCAGACATGACTTAGAGGTCAGTTCCTTCTAATTCCACCTCCCTGAATGACTAAATGAAACAACCTATAATAGTTGCACCTCTAATTGCTGTCCTGTCCCATACTTGAGAATTTCAAACTAAGAAAGCTCCCCTTCTGAGTCTTTGGCAAATAGGCTAATTGGAATGACCTAATAGCCTTTCTCGTATCCATATCCAACCTGGACCAGAAACAAGGTGGCAAGATCGGCTTCCACCAGCCACTCCCTCCCAGCCCCACCCTCTCACCACAACCTATGCCAACCCCCACCCTCTCACCACAGTCTACTCTGATGCACCCAATTCCATTCACAGCTGGGTGGCCACAATTTGTTTTCAAAACAAATTAATCTACTCCACCCTCCTGGCGATCTTCTCAAGCCTGGCACTTAGGAGAAAACATTGCATGGTTCTATTAAAAAGCAAAGTTATCACATTGACACTCACATGCTTACAAGAAGGAGGAATGCAGAAACATCACTGTTCAGAAGACTATAAGAAATGGCCCCGCCAAGGCAGATCATCAGAATTCTGTCCTGACTGTGAGGCCGGGCAGGGACCTCTCAGAAAGCCAGGATGTTTTGTCAAAAGGAGCCAGATTCGTCGAACCAGGGGACTGAGGGCTGCTCCTACCCCTGGGACCGCTGTTCATTAGAAAAGTAGAGATGCTAGCAGAGGAAGATACCCAGTGTAGGTCTCGACCTATTCCAGGAGGCTCTGCAATGCTGGTAGAAAAATTACCTTGGCCCCTTCCGCTTCCTTGCAGCCATTGCTTAGCTTTCCACGCAGACGTTCAAAATGGGGCCTTTGAAAACTCTGCCCTCAAACGAAGGTGGTTCAGAGCAACACTTTGGCTGATATCACAAGACTCCCAGGGCAGCGCTTCGTTGCTTCCTCAGCATATGCCAGGGCCCATTTTACAGGGGCGATTTATGGTCCTTCTCTCAGTAGAGCGAGCCAAAGTTTTATAATCTTCATTAAAAATCAGCACCACATGTAATAATACAGAATACTGCCTGTACGCAAGGGGGCCAAGTTATAGGTGTTCAGGGAAACGTGGCAGAATTTCTTGGCCCTGGCAGGCGTAAAGTTGCAGGCACCAGCACTATACTAACACAACCTCCTTTTATTGCAAATGTTCCTTCAGTCGAAGTCCTAATTACTTTCTGTAAAACCCTAACCACTATCAGGCTTTCTTCCGACAGGGCAGCCGCGCGATGGCCTTCAAGTGCAGCAGCAACACCCTGGCGGCCTCTCGAGTGAGTGGCGGGGGAGGGGGCTGGAACCCAGCAGANATGAGATTGGTCTCTGAACGAAAAATCAAACCATCTACAGTGTTACGAGGAAGGTACAATGAGTGGTGGTAAGAAGCAAATTCAGAGCAGCAGAGTTACTCAGTCATCTTTAAAACACACACACACAACCCTTGAAGGGAAGGTAGATGGCATTTACCAAAAAAAAAAAAAGTGGTAATTGGCACAAGAGTCAACTCTAAAGCCCAATTTCCCTTGTGTGCTGTGCTTAGTCACTCAGTCGTGTCCGACTCTTTGTGACACCATGAATTGAAGTCCACTAAGCTCCTCTGTCCATGAGGATTCTCCAGGCAAGAATACTGGAGTGGGTAACTTTTCCCTTTTTCAGGGGATCTTCCCGACCCAGGTCTCCTGCATTGCAGGTGGATTCTTTACCATCTGAGCCACCAGGAGGCCATGGTTAACGTAAAACCCCAGGGTACAAGATCTGGGGAAAGGATAAGTGTGTCATAGGAGAAAACCAGAAGCTGAACTTCAGAATGCAGACTAGCAAAGGAAGGATTTCCAAAGAGAAGTTCCATGGCTTCCTTCCAATCTAACTTGAACCCCAAATACAGCTAAAGGTAAGAGTTATGGTCCACGGCAAGGAGCACAGCAGGGAGGGAGGGAAAGAACACACTCCACTGCTTACACAAGGGCCCGCCTAGCCCAGACCCTACCACCACCTGGTTACACCCAAGTGGAGCTCCTCACTTTACTTTTTCCATATCCCTCTGAATATTAAAAGAGTTAAAAAGAAGAAAAAATAAAAATCTACCACCCTACTCAGAACACCCCTCCCCACCAACACAAATGGAAAGAAACAGGGAGCACGGCACGCCTTGGGTTCAGGAAAAAAACCGGGAACAGAAAAAGAGGCTGGTTTGGTCCTCAGCTTCCTGGTCAGGTTCCCCGCGGCCTCCGCTGCCGCCATCCACCGCCGGGTGCGTCTGCATTCCCCCGCCGCGCCACGGTGCTTCTCTGCTGCTGGTTCACATCAACCGAGGTTCCGATGGGTGCGAGGAGGTACGGGTAGGAAGGAGTATGGACTCGGGGATTGAGGTGCCAAAGGCCCCCACCCCTGGAGGTGGGGAGGGAGCGGATTCGCGTGTGCTGTTTGCTCTTCTTTTGGACATGCCCTGCCATCTGTCTGTCCCTCTCTTGCTCTCCTGCCACCGGGAGGTTATGACTTTGGGGAGCAGAAGGCTCCAGCTGTATGCTTGATGCCACCTGGAGGGTGCGTGGCTGTAGGGGCTATGTAGAAGACGATGGGTGGGTGGTAGGGCAGAAAAGTCCTGCCCTCCCCCAAAAAGGGAGAAGAGGTTCAAAAACGCTGTGATGAAAAAAAAAATGTCGAACACTACCCGCTCTCACGTTAACCCGACCAAGTCTTCCGGAGTTTCCCTGGCGCCGCGCAGACCCTAACACTAACTGTCTCTGCCTCTGTGTGTCTCTTCAAGGAGTCATCACTTTCAAATGGGCATGTGCCCCCTTCTTGGCGCTTGAAGGACAAGGGAGTCTGGAGGAAGAGGGCGCGGAGGGGGAGAAGGCAGCGGGCGGGGAGTGGAGGGAGAGAAGGTAGAAGGGTATTTACGTCTTGCATGAACTTGCGGCAGACTGGACGAATCTCTTTGCTCAAGGTAGCACTGAACATCATGACCTGCTTCTCATGGGGGGTCATGCGAAAAATTTCCTGGACATCCCGACGCATGTCTACAGGAAGAAGAAAAAAAAATTATGGTAGAAGAGAGACATATTATCATAAATGAAGATCAGAGACAGGCTTACCAATGAGGTAAGGACTGCTGGAAACGGGTGAGCCGAGAATTGCGGGTCAGGGTTAAGATTTGCCTCGGGTCTCTCTCTACTCTAATATCTCCAACCGCCATGTAATCATGTCCAGGGTTTTAATACAGCGGGAAGAACAGTGACTATGGACCAGATTCCAGCCGTGTATTTTAACCACAGAAGAAATTAGATGAAACCCCAAAGCCCACAACTGGAAAATGGGGATAAAGCCCACTGCAGAGGCTCACAAAGATTAAGTCCTTACAAAGCCCTTCTCCCTACTCGTCTCTCCCCAAGCTCCAACTGTCTACCAATATCGCGCACCTATTACATTCCAGCTGTCAGAGTCCATTCCACGCTTCCTCTGGATCACACTGTCCTATCCAGTCAGGCAAATATGACATCTCTACTTGGAGCCCACTTTATAGCTCGCCATCTAGAATAGCCAAAGATCATTTGGAATGACTTATCCCTGGGTATATGCCCATCCCTAGTCTCATTCAACAAATTTGAGTTCTTATAAAACATCTTCCTTTCTTCACAGCACTTAGCACACTGGAACACCACACCACACAGACTCCCACACACACTCTCCACATTCATTCCAGAACTTAAGTTGAAACATTTAGTCAGCTATAATCTGATGATACACGCTGAGTTGAGGATGCCAAACAAGTAGACTGTCTCCTTTTCCAGCTCCATTTTCTTCCCTATGACACCCACTATAGAGATTTACAAAGGATACAATGGTGGTGTGACTAACATCCAAGATTAGCTAAGTCCCCCGTCTCAAAGATAAACATCTACCACAAAAAGGAAGAACATGATCCCCTTCTCCTTGATCACCAAGGAAGCTTAACAAGCCTAACAGAGACTGACCAGGGAAGCCAGAGCCATCAGTCATGGGTGATAGATTAAGAGTCGTCCTGGCACTAAAGTGCTCCAGTATCAAATAAGCATCATTTGGCTCCAAAAGGCAACTTCCCAGATCACTAGACCAGCCCCAGCCCAACTGGGACAACTTACCGAGCTGTTCAAGCATCTTATCGCATTCATCCAAGATAAAGTGTTTAATGTGTTTGAGGTTGAGGCTCTTATTTCGAGCCAGGGCTAGGATGCGGCCAGGGGTCCCCACGACGATATGCGGGCAGTTCTTCTTCAGCACCTCTTCATCCTTCTTGATAGACAGACCACCAAAAAACACAGCGACCTGCCAACCCAGAAGGGAACAATATTTCACAAGGAAGGAAAGGGTCAACCTTCCCAAGGTTCCCATCCTTTCAATCTGCTCTAAACCAATTCTCAGAACATTTCAGAGCTAAAGGGAACATAAGATCACCTAATCTAAAAGCATTGTATCCCCCAAACACTGGAGCTAAATGGAACATAAGATCACCTAATCTAAAAGCACTGTATCCCTCAAACATTGAAGCTAAGAAACAAGTGACCTGTCGTCCTAAACTACATGGCTGATCATGGCTCTGAGGACTAGCATTTAGTTCTTCTGACTTAATCTAATAATTTTCCTTCTCCAACTCCAAAGCCAGGCTTCACTGTAAAAATAAGGATGGCAAGAAACTAACAGTGTCAAGTACCAAAAAAAAGCTCACAGGTATCAAGTGTTCCTAACTGACCCTAGATTTTTAAATTCCTTTGAATAAACCCTGTTTAGGCTACACATATTACTACACCTTAAAACCATTAGGGAAATGGCTGTTGAGCCTTTAATACAGCATCAGAAACTGCTTTTTTAGTTTCAAAGGGGGAGACCAATCAAGGGATCAGACTATCACAACCCTAAGTCTAGGGTAAATCTAAAACCTTTAATTGTGGGACAAGCGGTTTGCAACAAAACAGGAGATACACAGCATCATCTATGAAGAATTCTTGCCCAAAATCTTTAACTTGAATCAGTTAAGCTTTCAAACATAACTTTCAGTTTAGGGACTTCCCTGGCAGTCTAGTGGTTATTGCACTTTCAATGCAGGGGGCATGGGTTTGATCCCTGGTGGGGGAACTCAGATCCCACACACTAGGTGCCACAGCACGCACGCACACACACACACACACACACACACACAATTCAGTTTACAGGAAACACTGGGAGCGAAAAACAAGTTAAAACACCACCACAGGAGAGTAACCAGACAAATCCAGAGGTAGGACATTTTGCAGAATTAGCCCAATCTCTTTATCAAATCAATGAAGCATAATATTGAGCAAAAGGACAAAGAGACTCATCAAATTTATATTTGATCTTGACACCAAGAACATCCTCTTTTGAGTCCACAGGTGATAAATTAAAACTACAGAGGTGGAACTACATCCTAGCTCTCTATTGGGCTCAACAACAAATGTTTTCATAGTCATAACAATGGAAAGTTATGGAAAGTCTACTTGCTAAAAGGACAGAAAGTAAATGCTAATGAAACTGACAATGTAAAAATACAGATATACTTTACACACACACACAGAGCTTTGACTATATTTAGAAAATTAAACAGTTTCCCCAAGTTCTGGGAAAAAGAACTGTGTAAACAAGCTAGAGTCTTACATGAGAAGTCAAAATGGCTTTTAAGTAGACAAACTGAGAAAATAGTGCCTGTTACTTGGTTTCACAGAACATCAGAAGTAAAAAAAAAAATTAACAACTAGTACTCTGTGTGAAGTATGATTAGACAGGAGAACACAAATTCATCATAAGATCTTGTGCATTAACTACACATTTTACCAAGCCCAAGTACTATTATTACTATTTTAAACAAATTACTTTTAGTTTAGAGCTACTACTCAAATATTCCTAGTTCTAAATATAATAATTAAGGGGAAAATTTTTAATCTGAACTATATTTTTTCACCCAAGGAGAATAAAAAATAGACAGGAGAACACAAATTCATCATAAGATCTTGTGCATTAACTACACATTTTACCAAGCCCAAGTACTATTATTACTATTTTAAACAAATTACTTTTAGTTTAGAGCTACTACTCAAATATTCCTAGTTCTAAATATAATAATTAAGGGGAAAATTTTTAATCTGAACTATATTTTTTCACCCAAGGAGAATAAAAAATTATATACATCAAGCATATACATATGCTTCTCAAACTCCAATTACCTGAGAATCTTCTTAGAATGCATGTTCCTAATGGATAGGTCCGGGTGGAACCCATGTTATCTACATTTCCAACCACTCCCAAGTGACACTGAAACCACAGGTCTGGGAACCACACCTTGAATATCACAGCTACACAATGCACACCCATGTTGACACAGTGTATATACATACTGATACAATGTATACACATATCAATACAATATAGCAAGCACCTCTAACAAGTATAATTCATATTGGAACATAAATCTCTTACACACCTAAGTTGCAGGAACTTACTATGTCCTACTAGTTTATTTGTGTACAGGTAGTTAATACCTGTGGGACGTGAGGACTACTGATCTAGCAAGTTCCCAATGCCTCCAACTCCCCACACCCTCATTCCCCCAAGCCTCTTACCCTGGCTTACCTTGACGCTGGGCATGTATTTGGAGAAGCGCTCATACTCCTTGCTGATCTGAAAAGCCAACTCCCGAGTGTGACACATCACCAGGACAGACACCTGGGGGGGGGGGGGCAGTAGATGGAGACACAGACACATCCCTTCACCAGGGATGCCACAAAAGCATACCCAGCAGATCACAAGTGGCTACAATTCTGGGTCTAAATCATTAACCCCATGATTACTTTACAGAATATTCCCCAGAGCTCTCAGTCAAGAGTGAAAAAGGTCATCTTAGCAGCAAGAACTCACAGCTCTGAAAGCATCATGTAGCTGAGACAACACCCCTCCTGAACACTACTAGCCAAGAGGCCTTGCCCAGCACTCTTCCCAAGTGTACCTGTCCAGTAACTGGCTCCAATTGTTGCAGTGTAGCCAGCACAAACACTGCTGTCTTTCCCATGCCTGACTTGGCCTGGCATAGAACATCCATTCCCAGGATGGCTTGAGGGATGCACTCATGCTGGACTAGAAGTAGGGAAGAAAACGTAAATTAGACTCCAATCTCCAGAGAACTCCACCACATTTTTGCACCAGGCCAAACCTATTTCTCACGACTCAATTCTTAAGTAATTCTTGTCAATTTCCATACCCTTTCTCTCTGTTCCCTCGATTAAAGTGAAAGTGAAGTCGCTCAGTCATGTCTGACTCTTTGGGACCCCATGGACTGCAGCCTACCACACTCCTCTGTCCATGGGATTTTCCAGGCAAGAATACTGGAGTGGGTTGCCATTTCCTTCTCCAGAGGATCTTCCTGACCCAGGGATCAAACCCAGGTCTCCCGCACTGTAGGCAGGCGCTTTACCGTCTGAGCCACCAGGGAAGTCCCTCAATCAAAGTGATTCCCAAATCAAGACCTTCCCAGTTCCTTCTAGTATTAGCCTCTTCTAACTCCAGGGCCCAGAGTCCTGCCATCAACCCTCTGGGCATCTACCAATCAGTCATCTTAGGNGGTCTCCCGCACTGTAGGCAGGCGCTTTACCGTCTGAGCCACCAGGGAAGTCCCTCAATCAAAGTGATTCCCAAATCAAGACCTTCCCAGTTCCTTCTAGTATTAGCCTCTTCTAACTCCAGGGCCCAGAGTCCTGCCATCAACCCTCTGGGCATCTACCAATCAGTCATCTTAGGTGCTCCTCTGTCCCAGTGCTCCTTAGTCTGTAACAATCCATGACTTTTGAGTGCCTGTCACAGGCTACTTCTACTCAGACTGTCATGCTTTGGGTGACACAACTCTGCAACCTTGGGCAAAAGAAGAACTTGGTGAAAGTGAAGTTGCTCAGTCGTGTCCGACTGTGACCCCATGGACTATAGACTGCCAGGCTCCTCCGTTCATGGGATTTTCCAGGCCAAGAGTGCTAGAGTGGGTTGCCATTTCCTTCTCCAGGGGATTTTCCTGACTCAGGGATTAAACCCAGTCTCCCGAATTGCAGGCAGACGCTTTACCGTCCGAGCCACCAGGGAAAAACTTAGAACCTGACCCAAAAGACAGCTATCTTTAGACCAGCCATAAAGGTTTGCAGAGACCAGAGTTGACTTGGGCCAAGGGTCCAACCAGCTCTTTGGAAATTTTAAATTAAAGGACAAAATTTAAAACAAGGAGACAAGGAGAAAAGCCACTCTAAGTTGCTTTGAAATCACTAGCACTCACATACTATCATGAACAAAGACTAACCTATATAAACATCTTCTGCTGAAATAGGTTCTGGTAACTTATTTCTTCATCTATCCTATATATAAAACTGTAAGGGACCGAGGCTATTATCTGTTTTCTTCTATCCTTAAAGCGCCAATGAGTACTCCATGCCCAACAGGAAATTTACCTTCTGATGGATGCTCAAAACCACAGTCAACAATGGCCCGGAGCAACTCTGGCTTAAGCAGGAAGTCACGAAAGCCAGAGCTGTGGATGGAGACATAGGAGCCCTTGACATCCTTCTTGGCAGGGGCCTCAGCCCCATCTCCCCCAGCTGCCGTCTCCACCTCATCATCTTCATAATCCAAGAGCTCATTGTCCACATCGTTCTCCGCCATAACTGAGCCGGCAGGAGAAGGGGAAGGGTCTCCGGATGGGTTAGCGCAGAATAAAGTAAGATAAGAGGAGGAGAGTGGGGGCTTGAGGAACAGAAGAGGAAAAGAAACACACTAGTTTCTGACAGAAGAGCTGGAAGGGGGGAAAAACAGGGAGAAGACATCAGTCATGAGCAGAGCCTTCACCACCTATCCCGTCCATTCCCACACTCTTCCTTTCCCTAAACTGACACATGTACCCGGAAACAAAAGTAACAAAGGGGGAAAAAAGTAACAAAAAAACCACAAGACAAAGAAACAAAAGGTAAACATAACACACGGAATGGGTAAAGTGTTTCCCAGGAGTGATGATTAGGACATAGGTTCCAAAATGATAGGATCGAAGAAGCAGAAACCGAAAAGCTAGAAAGGCAAGGCCAGCTCCTAAATTCCTGCTCCCGGACAGCAGTAAGGATAAAAATTAAAGACACATAAAAAACAGACTGCTACTAACAATTTACAAGACTGGAGAATGTTAAGTGACAAAACGAAAAATCCTCAACGAAACACCTTGCGCTTTCCCTTTAATCTCAAGGTGTGGACAGCAGCCATCAGTCAAGGGTGATAGATTTACAGTCGTCACTGCGCAAAGCACTCACTTTTCAAAACGGAAACATCATGTGGCTGCCATCCACCTCTCCCCACACTCCAGTCTCCCACTCCTCAGACACCGCACACTCGCGCGTAAAAAACCCTTCGGTGGTGGTGGCGGAGGAGGGTGGGGGCTAGAAAATGGCTCGGCCAGGAGAAAAAACCCACTCCTCCATCACTCCGTAGGTACGACTTGTTTCCGAAAAACACACAATGACACCCCCCGTAAACATTTAGGAAATGCTCCAAATTACGGTGGGCAAATCGAGGTGAGAAACGTCCAGGTAGGCCTAGAAGCCGGCTCCTCTTCCTATTCCCNCCCCTCCCCCTTCCCGCCACTCTCGGGGGGCTGGGGACGAGCTGCCATGTGATGCGCCTCCCCTCGGTGAGCTTTCGGTGACCCCCACCCCTCCCCGATCCGCCGACCGCCGGGAGGGGGCTGCGGGCTGGGAGGACGCGGGCAAGAGGAGACGGAAAAGAACGCAAAGTTCTCTGGCGAGGTGAGTCCGTGGCCCGCGGGTCCCGGGCCCCTGCGGCGGGGCAAGTTGGCCGGGGAGGGGGCGCGGGGGGAGCGGGCTCGCGGGACTGGCGGGGAGGCGTGAGGAAGCGGCGCGGGAAGGGAGCCGCGGCTGCCGGGCGCGCACGCAACCGCCAGCCGAGCGCCCTGCCCGCTTTGATGGCATTTTCTAGGAACGGGAAGGGGGTGGGAGCTGAGCAGGCGGACGCACGGCTGCGGCCGTGCGCTCTGTCGCCCGGCTGTTTACGGCGGGCGAGGAGGCATTGTATTTTGCTCGCGTCGACGGGTGTTTTGGAACAGCAGGGGGAGGAGGAGCAGAGGGTAATAAGTCAGGCGTGGGGAGGGCGGGCTGGAGGGAGGCGCGCGTCCGCGCGACCGGAGCAGCTGTCAGACCCACGGCCCTGCCCTCGGGCCCCCGGCCCGCGATCGCGGTGCCAGGCCGGGCGGCCTCCTCCCAGCTCGCGGCGTCCGCGACCCGGGCTGCTCCGCGAAGCTTTCCGCTCGGCTGTCAGCCACGGCTTTGCGCTCGGCTGTCAGTCGCCGACGGGTAGCTGAGACTACAGCGACTGGCGGGGTATCAAAGCCCAAGTTTAGGGTCCCGGGAAGAGGTAGCCCCGGGGACTCTCGGCGCAGACCTCGGGCTGCACGCTGGGTACGATCGCTACTAGCCAAGGACCCGGTCATTGGCATGCGTCCTGGGGAGCTAGAGCCGAAAGGCTCGTGCCTTCAGATAGAAAAATCTTGCACCTTCCTCTTCCACGATTCTGCATGAAATCAAAGTGCAACACCCCCCCCCCCCTTTTCCTTGCCTGCACTTCAGTCTGCAAACCCCTTTTGGGCTCCACCTAGGAGAGGAGTTTATCCAGGGGTCACCGCTCCACCGCCCCCTCGCCGAGGCGCCCTGTAGGGTCTCGCAGGTTTTCTCCGCTCACCCGGTGAGTGCTCAGGAGCCGAGCACCCATGGAGAGGAAGGCGGGCGGCGCTCCTTGGACAACCCTAGCTGCCCGCGAGAAGGGACTCGAGTGAGCACCTCGGCGACCTCGCTTTGGCCGGGGATTTGCAAGAACTCGGACCGTGGGAGAAAGCGGGCAGGGCCAGGTGTGTGCGTGTGAAAGGGACCGCGCACCGCAGGCTTCCAGGGTCGTGGGCGCGCGAGGTATCTGCAGCACCGTCTCGCATGTAGGCGAGTTTGATAACTTGGGGGGAAGTTCCTGCACCGCCGTGAGATGGTTTTTGTCTGTGGCCGGAGAAGGAGCGCTTCGCAATTTGCCTGTCTGGTCACCGTCGTCTCGGTGACCCGTGACCCCTGGGAAACAGGAGGGATGAGGGCGCCCAACTCCGGGCAGAGCTGCGCACTCTCGGCCGCCTGGCGGGGGGCGGGGAGCGGCGGGACGCAGCGTTCCTCGGCTTTCACCTTCGCAGTCTCACTCCCGGTGTAAATTTCATCTGTTGAGTGTATTTAACTAAAATGGGTAATTACTTTAGATAAAAATCCTTTCCTGCCTAGTGGGAACCTTGGCGGAGATGATGCCTAATGAGATATTTTGCTTTTGTCTGTTTAGAGTAAAATTAGAGATGTTAACTCTGATAACGGTTTTCTCAGATCATTAAAATGTAACATGTAGGAAAGGCATGTTGAGCTGCGAAGGCTCTGGCTGACATGAAAGAAGCTGTGCGGGGAAAGGCTGCCACTCGGTTGGTGGAGGGGCTATTTTGGTAAGGCAGCGGCGTCTCGCTTACAATGTGAGATTGCCCCACCCTGGTGCTCCGGCAGCTCGCAGCTTGTGAGTAAACGGCGGTTTTCATTCTTACAGGTAATAATAAATGTGAGTCAAAATGACATCTTGCTAGAATTAGCCTTCAGTCTGTAAGAGAGATGGCTAAATAACAGTGTTGCATTCAGACTGCTCTCGTGAAAGGTCTGTCAGCATTTCCGTTATAAATGCAGTTTTTCAGGAGTTTATAATTTCACCACAAAACTTTTGAGTGGCTGAAATGTTTTTCCCTTCTAGTGTTCTGCTTTTTAAAAAAATGCGATGATTGCCCACTTTCATCCTATTTGTTGTTCCTGAAACTTGGAATATCATTCAGATGAGCGTCCCAGAAATGGAAAACACAACCATGGAATAGAGAAGTTCTGTTAGAATATACTTTATTTGTGCAGAGTAATATTTTCATTTTGGATTTTGGAAGGCTTTACGTTTGCCATTTGGTAATCATAAATGTGTTAATTCTGGTATCTGTCAGTTCTGCAGGTGGATTGAAATGTCAGTTCGTGTTGTATATGCCAGGATTACATGGAAGAGCATTCTCATATATGTCTGTGAGCTCATAGCTAAATTATATGCACATCTGTTAGTTACTTATCAGTTCTTTGTATGTTGCAGGCAAAGATCTGCAATAAAGGAGAAGAGGTAAGGCAGAAAGAAAGGGAGGGAGTCAGGGCCCCCCTCTCCCCCACCCCCATAACTTTTCAGCATTTCTAGTGCCTGAGAGAAAGCCATTCATTTTCTTTCTTTTGAGTTATGCCTTTGACTCAGTGTCTTCAGGCCAGTCCTTTTCAGTCACTCAACTCTGGCTGCAGTGTGAGGAGCTTAATTATTTGTAAACTGCTCTGACATTCATGGATGAAAGGCACTGCAGAAGTGCAAAATATTGTTATCCCGATATGGAATTTAATAATCCATTACAGTTCATCAGGAAAATGCACTTTGCAGCGATGGTGGGAAATGTTCCCACCTGATAGAGGGTAATAATAACTGCCTAAAAGTAGGGTCAGATTACAGATGAGACAATTAACTCTAGCCGTGTGCTCTTCAATTTGCTGCAATTCATTTAGTGATCAAAGTGAGTCGCAGAGAGCCAGATGGTCAGGTTCACATCTCTCCTAGGCCAGCCCTTCACTTCTGAGCCCACTGTCTGCACAAGCAACGGGACTTACTCATTAGTGCTTGTGAACTGTTCCTCGGAATTTGTGATCGAGGCTCCTGGGACGCCGACAAAAGGGCTCAGGCCAATCTGTATTGTTGCAAGCAGTTTAATTTTACTTGGATTAACTCATGCTTAGTGTCTCTGGGATGGATCCAGCCTTAACAAGGGAAGAGAGAGATCCTAGTGGCTCTCTAGCTCAGCGGGGCTGGACTCCACTGCCCTACTTTTTTGTCTACCTCAGATTTCAGGGGGTGCAGTGTCTAGCTTCTTGAAAATGTTGGCTTATACTCAGATACATAAATACCCTCCTGTCTGGCTGAGGGGTGGGGAGCAGGCCCAGCTTGGTGGGCACGTGACCTGCACCGTTGCCCAGGCCCCCTCCCCTCTCAGAAGGACCTCACACGTGGTTTAATCTTCTGCTCTTGTTCTTCTTAAGATCCTTAATGATTGGAACATGGGGCCCTTCATCTTCATTTCACACCGTCTTGAGGAGGAGGGGAATGGCTTGGAGTAGCAGGCAACGACTGTACCATCTCAGCTACTTGTCATCAGGCAGGAAGGGGTGGGAATAGTGGCTTTGTGTCTCCACACTGTCTGATTTTTCTGAGGGAAGCTGGATGTCAGGGTTTTGATGTGGAATCCCCTACTTTCTAAATATTTGCTCACACTTTTTTTAATAGGACCGGGCAGAAACATGGTTAAGTGCTGGAGCTGGCCTGTAGGCTGTCCGGCTGCCCACTGCTGAGTGAACTAGAACATCTTACTGTTTACTATTTCTGTTTTTGTTTGTTTTCTAAAGGCCTGACACATCGTTGATGATTTTTGAGTCTACACCAAGTGAATGGTTAACTGTGGTCAGGAAAATTGAAAAAGGGGAAAAACCCAAAACTGAATCAAATGAAATCAACACTGAATCCCACTCAGGGATTGATAGCTTTCTTTTTAACAGAGGATACAATGTGAAAGGCCATATAATTAATACCAAGGGCACCGTATAATCCTCCGCAGGTAAATAGTCTATTTCTTTGGCTCACCTGCCCTCTGTTTAATTGTTACTGACCAGATTGGGTAACATGGCTGTTTAATGCCTGAGGACTCCTCCAGGAGAATTTGACATTTGCCAGCACCCACTAAAACAATAGCCGTGATTTGTTGAATGTTCACCATGTGCCAGAAACAGTGCTGACTCCTTTCCCTGAATATGGACTCCTTGTTTCCTTCCTTGACTCCTCGAGGCAACCCTGAGAAGCAGGCATTGTGCCCATTCTACAGAAGGGAAACGTTCCCATTAGAAAGGATTTCATCAGAAGGCAGTGTGTGTTGCCCCGACTGTCTAAAGGTTATTTCCTTGTCCTGTATACACAGTCTAGCCCAGAGTCAATGACTGGGCTTGGCGTTGGGGGTCAGAGCGTGCAGAGAACCCAGGATCGACCCTAGAGTGCAAGGAATAGGGAACAACGTAAGATGCGATGTAGTCTGTCAACATCTGTGACTCATACAGCAAGCACTGCATCTGCCTTCCTGTCTCCTTGCCGTGTCAGGAAGGCTCCAGTGACATAGGACCCTCTCAGAGGCACAAGCAGTTCAGAAGTCAGGGCTGGTTGCAAAAACTGGCATTACTCTGGAGAAGAGAAGAAAAGAAGCTTTCGGCAGAGCTGAAGCCGTGTTAGGGAAAGCAGTACCAAAGCCTTTGGAATGAGAGAAGATCACTCCTGGATTGCCAATGACAGCATATGACCTATTCTTGTCCCATTTTTAAATTTCATGTAAATATTTACATACTGTTCAAGTCAAAACTGAAACCTGCTGTGAATTAAACATTTTGTAAACTCAGATTGCCCAGAATTATTACTCATCTTTTTTTTTTTTTTTGGTCTGTGATGATATTTAATAGAAAAGTAATTTTTTCTTTGTCAATTTAAGGTTTTTACTCCCCCCAACCTTTTTTTTTCCTTGTTAATTTCAAATGTCAGTTTCTCTAAGACTGAAACACTCTCACCATCAGCATGCTACTCAGCTTCCCTAAAGCTGGAAGTCTCAGAAGCACCAGTGTGTCCTTTTCAAGGACCATTTCTTTTCTAAAGAATATGGAAATTGAACCCGGTCCTACGAGTGGCACTACTTCAAAAATCAGGCAGGAATGTTGCTTTTGTTTTTCCTTGAGCTACTTTTTTCCAAAATAATAAATCTTCCCAATCTGAAAGCCTTTCACGTACTTCTTCATCCTTGTCATTGGAATTAGAGCCAAAAAGTCTCTCAGTCTTCCCCAGTGACCTCGTAATCACGGCTTCTCCAGCATATTACCCTGGTTAACTTCTCTTTTGTTCCTCAGCCTGATTATAAATTGGCCTTTGGTTCTGAGATGTGTCATTTGCCTCCCTGACCTCTGTGTTCTGCTCCTGGTGGCAGGAGGACACAGCACTGATGCCCCTGATCTCAGTCTTCCCCAGTGACCTCGTAATCACGGCTTCTCCAGCATATTACCCTGGTTAACTTCTCTTTTGTTCCTCAGCCTGATTATAAATTGGCCTTTGGTTCTGAGATGTGTCGTTTGCCTCCCTGACCTCTGTGTTCTGCTCCTGGTGGCAGGAGGACACAGCACTGATGCCCCTGCCGGTGGCTGCCTGGTTACTGGTCCCCTCTCCTGCTTGTGTCAGCTTTCACCTTCCCTTTTCCCAAGCATTGCCATCCTCCTATTTCCAGTTTTCCCATACTTCTCGTGATTATCTTCATTTATTCCCGAGCCTACAGCTGGCATGTGGACAAACTCCAGCTAGTGCAGAGGGAAGCATTCTGCATTTCCAAGTCCGTTGTCAAAACTCCAGTCTTACTCCATCCTTTTGTCTCTCCCTCACCACTTGCTGTGGATGCTTCAGGAGTTTCCTCAGGCCGCATGTGTCTACCCCATAGAAGGCTTAGACTTTGGAGTTTAAAACTGGGAGAGCCCAGTGTAGCTATTCCTGTTCTTATACGTAGAAAAACAAAGTCAAGGTGCTGCTCAGTGGGTTTGCTTAATCTCCCAGGATCTGCAGATTATAGGCAGGTTTTATATTATTCCCATCCTGTATTCTCCTAATTATCGGGAGCTCATGGATGGCATAAAATGGGCCAGGTGTCCAGAAATGGCATTCTTTAGAGGCAAGTGGCTCATTTATTCACTAAACAGAATACTGAGTGTCCCTTACATGGCAGATGTAGTGCTAGGTGAACATGATGCTTTTGGGGAGCAAGCCCCATCCTGGCCCTGACCTCATGAAGCACCCCATCTAGTAGGAAGGATGACTTTTATCAGATAGTCACAGATGGCTTATTGCAGACTCTGAGAAGGAAAGATATTATATGCACTGGAGGATGTACTGGAGGGACGTGACCTGGTTGGGAGGTTGGGGCAGCCCTCCCCAAGTAATTATGGAGTCAGCTGCCATCTGAACCTGTCTGAAACTAGCTAGTTTTCCCCCTAGTCTCCCTACACTGTAAAGAAGGCTGAGTGCTGAAGAATTGATGCTTTTGAACTGTGGTGTTGGAGAAGACTCTTGAAAGTCCCTTGAACTGCAAGAAGATCCAACCAGTCCATCCTAAAGGAAATCAGTCCTGAATATTCATTAGAAGTACTGATGCTGAAGCTGAAACTCCAATACTTTGGCCACCTGATGCAAACAAAGAGCTGACTCATTGGAAAAGACCCTGATGCTGCAAAAGATTGAGGGCAGGAGGAGAAGTGGGTGACAGAGGATGAGAGGATTGGATGGCATCACCGACTCCGTGGACATAAGTTTGAGTAAGCTCCGGGAGACAATAAAGAACAGGGAAGCCTGGTATGCTTCAGTCCATGGGGTCGCAAAGGGTTGGACATGGCTGAACGACTGAACAGGTCTCCCGGGCCTGTTAATTCACTCCTATCTGTGGCCCTTTGGAATATTGCATAAACTATGGTATAACCCGTTGAGTCATTTTGGCCAATAATGGTTCCTGTATACAGAGTCCAGAATTGATTTATTTACCTGTGTCTTTAGAACCTGATAAAACCAGAATTAATTGCCAAGAATATTGTTTGTTTCCCTACTGGGAAAAAAAAAAAATGCAAGTTAGCATTCTTATTTTGGGCATGTTGAGGGTCATTTTGACAATATTTGAGTGATTAGAAGCTGCAGGCATGCCCTCCCAGTTGTCTAATATGCATGGGCCTGGGGATGAGGGGCTTGGGTGAAAATGAGAGTCCAGCTCATCAGAAGCCCCTGCCTGGTAGGGTGTCCGGCCTCTGCAGACCCAGGATGACTATACAGACTGTTTTAGCACAGTTTAGGAGTGCAGACAGAATCTGTTTAAAACAAACTGACTTATTATGTGCTAAAACTCCTCTATTTTCTTTTTTTCCTATGATAGCTAACCTATGTTGGGAGCCTTAGATGTGTTTTTCATATTAACTACTTAATTCATATAACCACCTGGAGGCAGGTGTGATCGTTAAAGACTGAGGCATGGGTGTCACTTGGCTAATGAGTGGCTGAGCTGGGTTTGGACACGAGGTGTCTGATGCTAGAACCTGTTCTCTCAACCACCTGCTGTTCTGTACCCCCTCTTCCTTTTTGCTCCATCACATCTCAGAAGTGGAAATACAGGCTATCTCACTCTATTGGATATTTTATTGACATCTATCTGAAAGACAAAATTGAAAAATAATTTCTCGGTGAGCCTGGGTGAATGCATCCTTTGTCTTTCTCCTTTCACCTAACTCACTTTCTGATAATTGCATTCCTCAGTTCTGTGTCCGTCTGAAGATTCAGAGGATGGAAGTGATAACATGTCAAGACACAGGAAGAATTAGAACATGAATCCTATGACTCTGTTCCCAGGGTTTTTCTGTAACTCATGCTCCTACCCTCTTGTTATGTGAAGAATTTGTTTATAGCTTTCTTTTTTTTTTTCCACTGAGGAGGAAGTATTTCATTCAGAACCAATTCCATCAGAGTTTCTAATGAGAAATATTAGCTGCTAGTAACAGATAAAAACAGGTAACCTTTGCTCCATTCTAGTCAATTTCAGGAAGAGATTATCTTGCCAGATTAGCATGTTGCAACTCTCAACAGGAGCTTTGAATGATTTTGAAGGACTCCGCTAGGCAGTTGGTTTGGTAGTGACCCCAATTACCCTGGGTTTGCAGGGTGACTGTTTAGAATGCTGACTCAGCTGTGTCCTGGGCTGGATGTCCAAGTTGTCGTCTTTAGTCAAGTGGCATTATCCTTGGAGCTGCTGGAACATTAAGCATACGCTTGAAGCTCAATTTGGGAAATGATCAAGCATATGACTGTACTGTGATTATTTTTCAGTATTTAGTTCAAATTTTGGAGATGGCTAAATGGGGAGATGCTTAGTGTGTCACTGTTGGAGGTTTTAAGTGATTAAAAAAATCAAGCAGATGAGTGCATAAAGATTTCTATGCAAACAATGATGAGCTTAAATTAAAGCTGCTGATTTAGTGTGAGAATTACTTGCACTGATTTGTAGAACATCTATAGAGGTTCAGGCTTCCATATTATGCAAATGATGAGCCCTGAAGAGTCAAACTGTGAAAAAAAATGAAATTAACTATAAAAGATATTATTACCCATTCAGCAAGTGGAAAATGGAAACTGATTTAGAGTTAACCCTTTTCACGTGTCTCCTTGAGAAGATCGGCACTGGGCTGATGATCTTGGCTGCACTGTAGAGAAGCTATGCAAGGCTTGCTCTTAGTTCTCCCAGTGTCCACTTTCTATCCTGACTTCGGTCTCTGCTCTGCTCCCTTTAGGCCAGCCAGTGCGCTTAACCAGTCCCCTCCTTCCCTTTCAAAACCAGTCTCAGGAAAGGGCTTTATGAAAACTGTCCTTTGTTGTTGTTTAGCTGTGGAGTGTTGCGTCCGACTCTTTGGGACCCCGTGGACTGAAGCCTACCAGGCTCCTCTCTCCATGGCATTCTTCAGGCAAGGATACTGGAGTGGGTTGCCTCCTCCAGGGGATCTTCCCAACCCAGGGATCGAGCAGCAACAACCTAGTGTATTACTTCTTTCTGAAGCATCAGCTTATTAATAGGAGATAAAGTGAAAGAAGTAAAAACCCTAGCGATGGGGCTAGCAGAATCTCAGACCTGGAGATGGTAGGAAATTTCCGAGTAAAGAGAGGGCTCTGTATACATCCAACCGTGGAGACAGAGTATATGGACAAGCAGGTTAGAATATAAACCACAGTAGTATTAAAAATATGAAGAGCAGATGATTTTTAATACGATAATACGTTTGTCAGAAAACATCACCTTTCTCTTGCCAGACACTCGATCTGATTGCATCAACCCGGGTAGCAAGATGGTGTGTTATTTGACATTTAACGGGAGGTTCAGGGGGAAACCACTTGGTCTATAACTAGGAATTTTTGTCAGTTAGTCTGTAGCAGTGAACCTGAAATACTCTATTATCCTTAAATGTTGAATAAAAAAAAAAGAATGGATTTCTCCCATCTGCCTCCCCACCCTACACTTCTGTTGATTAAAAATTGAGTTGATAAGTCTATTTCAAAAGTGACATGCTCCATGCTATGAGCATGACTGGTGGTCACAACTGGACATTTGGAGAGGCCTGTTTAATGAAATCATGCTTTTTAATTTTTTATTGTTTTGGCATGTGAGATCTTAGTTCCTTGACCAGGGATTGAACCTGTGCCCTCTGCGTTGGGAGCACTGAGTTTTAACCACCTTACTACCAGGGAAATCACAACCCGGCTGCTTTTTAGATAGACGTGTTGCCTTCTGAACGCCCAGTCGGGATGAGTCTGAACTGGCTTCCATTCTACCCCTCCCCCATGCAGACTCCTCCAGCAACCATGCTATGTTGAGTTGATGGCGCCATCTAGTGTCAGTCTGTGGAAATGCCCTGCACTCATCTTTCATGCTCTGGGGGTCTGATCTCTTGGGTAGCTGGGTAAGGAGAGTCCTTGCTCTCTGGAGTACACTGTCTGTAGGGGGACCACTCCCTAATTCGTACTGGTCTTCTGTCTTCTGGTTGCTACTGCCTCTGTGCCTTCTGTCTCTGACGCCACTTCTTTCTGGTCTCCTCTCTCTAGTACCCCCTCTCTGTAGCTCTTCTTTCTTTTTTTTTTCTGTTGCAACTCTTGGTGAATTTTTTGGAGCAACAGCAACAAAAAAAATTGAGACTCACAGCTGATAAAAGATTTTCCTGATGAAATGTTATGGCATAATAGGAGAGTGTCATGTATTTTAAAGTGGAATTAACCACGAAAGGTCATATTGGAGAACCAGAGTGAAGCTGCACAAAGTCCGAAAGTCACCTAGAAGACTGCCTCTAATTAGGTGTTTCAGTCACTCAATAATGTTTTCTTTAGTTTTTAATTGGCTTTGGAACTATTGTTAGAGTATTATTTTCTCTTTTAAAACTACAAATGTAACCTCTGACTTGAATTTTAAATTTGAGACAACCTTCATGGAATACCCTGAACATCGTGGTGTTTCTGTGCGGGACAATTAAGTTCCGAATGATCCCTTTCCCTCTGGAGTTGTGGGTCTCGTATTAAGTGAGAGAAAGGAGGTGAAAAGACTTGTAGGACCTAGCCCAGGATATGATTACACCAGGATGTTCGTGGGATCTGAATTCGTGTACAGGTTTAAGCTCCCACATCAAACAATAAATTTTAAATTTCCACTTGTGTTAAACATCTCTGCATTGTGGGTTTGAAAGTAAGTCCCCTCTGAAAAACAGGAACTGTGCTTGTCTGTTACCAGTTTTTGTGGTCGATCGGGCAACTATTTTGATTTTTGTCAGAAGGGAGGAAAAGCAGTTAAGTCCAGTTAAAAACTGGTTGAAATGAGCTGGCTCGTGAGACTGACTGCAGCTGTCCCCACACCAGGACACGGAGAGTGAATTGTTTATTACCACTCTTCAGTGTGATTGGTTGTCCTCACTGCTTTTTGGGCAGCGGCATCTCTGCTCTGTGTCTGTTTGGGGTTTAACCTTGGAAAACAGGAGCTGTGAGGGGAGAGAGGTTCCTGTTGGCCGATTTGCACGGACCTTGTTTTTGTTTTTGCCGGGTAGGTGTGTGTGCCTTCTGTCTGCGAGAGCCATTTAGCATGTCAGCAGTTTCCTAGCAGTCGCGCGTGCTGACTCATGCAGCTGTTACAGCCCTCAGCTGGCCCCACTGTGATCGGCCCACAGCACCAGCGCTGCCTTGGAGAGCACCTCGACCATTTCGCTGCGGGGAGACTATTTTCAGATCTGTGGTTGCTGCCGAGCTGGGTTCCCTTCTCCCTCCAGTAACCAGACACAGCTTTTATTTCCCCAGGGTAGAAAACTGGGCATATTTCTACCTTGGTGACTGTGTGAGCATCACAGTATTTCTGGGAAGCCCCCAAAGAAAACCGACTTTTACTTCCTTTTAATTTTCTGGGGCTCTTTATAGGGAAAGGGGAGTGGGGATGAGAGCAACAGAAAGGGACTCTGCTGTTATTTCCTCCTTAGCACCAGAGGGAACTCTTCTGAACAGTTAACTGAGGTTTTCCTGGTGTAACCCAGACCTGACCCACTTCTCCCCGTGTCAGGGAAGAGTGTGTGCCCGGACCGGGGCAGTGGGCAGGAGGTGTTCAGCAGCCAGCCCCACTTTGTTTTATGTGGTTCAAGTCCTTAAGTAATGACAGATTTTGTTTGTATCTGTTGCATGTTATTAAGGTTAAAAAAAAAAACTCAAACCTAACCTCGGGTCATTTGAAAGCTGGCGTGTGTTTTCAGAAATGGTTTCGCTGTTTTTGGAGTTCAGTTCTGCTTATTTTCATTGGAAAGTGAAAATGTTACTTTTTTTTGAGGTTTATAAATAAACTTCCTTTTGCAGATACAAGTTGATCAGAGCATCCTAAACTTATCTTGAGAAAGATGATTAAAGTGAGATCAGTTAGGGAAGGGAAAGCTTTACACACCCTTGTGGAGTTTGCCTCCATTTTTTTTTTTTTTTAGCTTCAATAAGCATTCTGAAGGAACTTTGACCAGTAATAAAGAAAAAGTCAAGCCACAGTGACTGTGTGTAACATGATGTTGATGGAAGTTCTTGGTTTCCGCCGATACAAATGACTCATCAGTATCAATAGAATTGTGACTTCTAATAATAACACAGTGCAAGACCTTCAAAACATGTGGTTTTAGCCCTAGCTGTTAGTGAAAGGTTGGAAAATATTAGTTTGAGCTTTTTTTTTTTTTTTTCTGATCTCTTGATTTCACCCAAGTTTAAAGTTGTTTTTTGTAGGTGTGATGATCACACTATTGTTTTTTTCATCTTACTGTTTTTAGTTTCGTTATGACCAAGTTGCCAAACTCAGATCATTTCATCGTTTAGAAATCTGTGCAGTAAGCATCTCCCGGCGGGGCTGTGTTTTGAGGGAAATGTGGCTGAAAAGCAAATCCTCCCTGAACAGAGAAAGGAAAAAACTGGTCCAGACTCTGGTCCACCAAGCTGCCAGCCTTGTCCACAGCGTCTGTTGTGGAGGGTTGTGGGACCGCTGACTGGCTGATTGCCCTGTGCGTCATTGTCAGAGGAATCCAAGAGGAAGGGTAACAGAAAATGCGAGTCAGAGGAGACTTCCGAGTGAGAAGGAGCAGGGAGGACGGTGCTGCCCCATTTCCAGGGCTGCAGGCTGAGACCCGCAGACCCTGAGCATCACAGGGAGTTTAGGTGTGTATTTGTAAGTCGTAGCCTCTCTGCTTGCGTCTGTTTGTGGGCGCTTTCTTATTTTGCTGTTCAGTTTTGGTTTGTTTTGCCTGCAGTTTGGCCAGACCATCAGAGATCGCTATCTTAGCTCGGTAAGACCACAGAGGTCTTACCCCAGGGCCTTTCCTTTTTGCATTCTGTAGTGAAAGCAACTGAATTTCTAGACTATGAAATCAGCACCTACATTTACCCTTATACAGCTTTTTTTCTTCCTGAACACTTCATCTTTAGAAATGTTGCATCACTAGTTTCCTAGCTACTAGAGCCAGTGGCCTTTGCGCCTTACCTGCTATGTTAGCCTTGATCTGGGAAATACTAAACGGTTTAAAGAGAAGCGCAAAATGAGAAGGTTACTGATTGAAATTTTGTGTCAGTCTTGCCTCTCTCACAATTCCTTCTAGATGGCTCTTGTTTTTCCTTGCCATCTTCTCAGCATTTTTTAGTTTTAATACTTATGCCTCCCTTTACTCTCTTTACCCTGGTGTCTTTGCTTCCCGGTAGCATTTCCTTTCTTTGCCTCGTGTTCTTCCTCTCTCTTGCCAAGTCTTTACATTTCTTTCTCTATGTGAACACACACCTCTTCTCGTTTGTTCTTGTAGATTCTGCTCCTGCCTGCCTGCACACACCCTTTCTCACATCATTCCTAGACAGACCCAGGCATGTGCGCACATATGCACACACTCTTGTACATACGTGGACACATGTGCACCGACACAACCCCCTCCCTGACCCTGGTCTCTTGCATATGGAGGCCCCACAGTGGCTCTGGGTGCTCCTGTTGCTATCTCTTCCCAGAGCTGGTTTCTGGGAGGGGTCATTCAGACAAGAAGGGAATCGGAAGGGGAGCGTGCACAGGCTTCCCGCCTGCGTCTAAGAATACATCCTGGGAAGGAGGCTGGCTTCTGAGGCTCTAGGAAAAAACCCAAGGGAGGCTCTGACTTCAGAATCCAGGGAGTAGGTTGTTGTTTAGTCCCTAAGTGATGTCCGACACTTTGTGATCCCTATGGACTGCAGCACCCCGGGCTTCCCTCTGCTTCACTATCTGCCGGAGTTTGCTCAGACTTGTGTCCACTGAGTTGGTGATGCCATCCAACCATCTCATCCTCTGTCACCCCCTTCTCCTGCCCTCAGTCTTTCCCAGCATCAGGGTCTTTTTCAGGGAGTCAGCTCTTCACATCAGTTGGCCAAAGTATTGGAGCTTCAGCTTCAGCATCAGTCCTTCCAGTGAATATTCAGGGTTGATTTCCTTTAGGATTGACTGGTTTGATCTCCTTGCAGTCCAAGGACTCTTCAAGAGTCTTCTCCAACACCACAGTTTGAAAGCATCAATTCTTCAGCCCTCAGCCTTCTTTATGGTCCAACTGTCACATCTGTACATGACTAATGGGAAAACCATAGCTTTGGTTGTATGGACCTTTGCTGGCAAAGTGATTAGGAGGAGGTAGGCCTGAGCTTGGGGAAATCAGCCAAAGAGAACAAGGTGTTGGAATGATGTTTCCACCAGCCTTGAGTTGGAGAATCCTGCTGGGGTGAGAAAGGCCTCTGGATGGGGTGGATGGTTGGGGAGTACTCAGAGAAGGAGGAGGCTCAGAACTCAGGGTGTGAAAGAGGATGGGGATCATCGGCTTGCCTCTGACTGTTAAAATGCCCACGGAGCCTGGTAGGTCTGGGGGAACCGACAGGAGATCCTGGGGATACCCAGGCTCCCTCTGCCACCTTGGGCTGTCTCTTGCCCAAAGAGAGACCTTCCCCGCCCCTGTGGAGTGGGGGGACCACCCTCCTTTGCAGGTACCCACTCTTCTCCTTCCTTTTCTCTGAGGCTCTTATCACCCTCTGACCTCCTGTATATGAGGTTGCTTGTCCATCTGTCTCCCTCGCTATGAAATCAGCTCCAGACTTCGGGGTCTTTGCCTTCTTTAATCACTGTGTAAGTGCAGGGGCCGGGGAAAGTTACACTAAAGGGCTGCTCATTACGCATGTATTTGTTGAATGAATGAACTTACTGACTGTCTCTTAAGAATCACCTGTGGCTTCTCACTGTCCATAGAAAACACTCAGAGTCCTCAGAAGAGCCTTTAAAGCTCCTTACAATCTGTTCCCAGGCTACCATTTCAGATATATATTTCATCAGTGTTTTCTTCTCGCTCAACTTTTGTTAGATATCTCTCTAACTTATGTTTTTATTTTGTACAGTTTCCTAACGTATGTGTTATGTCTTTTGGGTCTAAAGTTCTCTTAATTTGTCCTAAATTTACTTACTGTGCAAATAGAGAATTACTTGTCAAGGGGCTTGCTCTTTGCAGGGAACTCTGTTAAGGCCAGGTTATGGTGTGTGGAATACGGACCCAGTAGAAAGCATGGTCCCAGACATTAGGGAAGTTAGTATTTCCGGAGATCACATATATAAGCATGAAGCATTTGAAGTACAGCGCAAACAGCAGGATGTGATCAAGGGCCAGGATGAATAGTTGAGGTAAGTGTGGTTGGAGTTGGAAGAAAAGAGAGCTGGCGAAGACTGGACATCAGGCCTTAACAGGAGGAGCTGAATCTGTTGATGTCCTTAAAATGATTGTGAGATTTGCTGAAATGGTCCTAATTACCTAGCTGATATCCTTCGAGATCTTATAGATGCCAGGTTCATCAGTTCTGTTGTTCCATATCAGTCATTTCAGCATACTTTTCCTGACCATTCCCAAGTAAGACCTTCTTAAGACGTAATTAATGAGGGGATATGAAGGACTCTTTAAGTGCAGACCTAGAAAATTCTTACAAAAAAATTTAAAATGTACGAGGAGGCCTTCACTTTAATTGTTTGAAAAAATGTGAATAGAACTTCAGTTCATTAAAACATGAGGAGTAAGAAAACAAGCCCAAGGTGGTTGGTGATATTTGTGGGACATCTGTGGTAATGTTCCAGCATATGTAAAGAATGCATGAATTGGTAAGAAGAAGCCAGACAGCCCAGTAGAAAAATGATACTGTACATTCATAAACTTGAACAAGCACTTCACTAAAGAAACCCAAATGGCTAGTTGAATAATGTATGCTAAATAAAATTACAGTAACACACCATACACTGTCTCTGGATTTGCAGACGTTTGCATATCTGATATAACCATGTGTTGGTGAGGATGTGCATGCTTGGAAGGTCTTGTACATAGTTAGTAGGAGTATAACTTGTTACAATTACGTTAAAGAACAGTTTATTACTGAACCAAGTTCAACCAAATACCAGCAGTCGTACTCCTAGATACACATTTAGGAAAAAGTCTTACTCATTTGCTTCAAAATGGATAAGGAAATTGTGGTACATATGTACAATGGGATATTTGTTGCTGCTGTTAAGTCAGTAAGTCACATCTGACTCTTTGGGACCCCATGGACTCTAGCCCGCCAGGCTCCTCTGTCCAGGGATTTCCCAGGCAAGATTATTGGAGTGAGTTGCCATTTCCTTCTGCAGGGATCTTCACAACCTAGATCAAACCTTCGTCTCCTGCTTAGCAGGTGGGTTCTTTACCACAAGGCCTGAGAAACCTGCAGTGGAATATTACTCAGCCATAGACAGGAACGAATTTGAGTTAGTTGAACTGAGGTGGATGAACCTAGAGTTTGTTATACAGAGCGAAGTAAGTCAGAAAAAGAAAAACAAATATCGTATATTAATGCATATACAGGAAATCTAGAAAAATGATACTGATGAGCCTGATTCCAGGGCAGGAATAGAGACCCAGATGTAGAGAACGGATTTCTGGACACGGTGGGGAGAAGAAGAGGGTGGGACAAATTGAGAAAGTAGCATTGAAATATATATGTTACTGTATGTGAAACAGATAGCTAATGGGAAGTTGAAGTGTAACTTAGCTTAGCCTGATTCTCTGTGATAGCCTAGAGGGTTGGGATGGGGGTGGTGGTGATGGAAGGGCAGCTCAAGAGGGAAGGGATATATGTATTCTTACAGCCGATTCATGTTGTTGTATGGCAGAAACCAATACAACATTGTAAAACAATTATCCTCCAATTAAAAATAAATTTAAAAAAAAGGAAACACTGACAAGAATGTTCAAAGAAACATTGACTAATAAGAGCAAAAACTGGAAACAACCCAAATGCTCATCAATATTGTATTCGATTAACTCATTTTGCTGTACTTATCCATTGAGATACTGTTTGGCTGTGGAAAAAAAAAAAAAAAAAAGAGGGTTGGGATGGGGGTGGTGGTGATGGAAGGGCAGCTTAAGAGGGAAGGGATATATGTATTCTTACAGCCGATTCATGTTGTTGTATGGCAGAAACCAATACAACATTGTAAAACAATTATCCTCCAATTAAAAATAAATTTAAAAAAAAGGAAACACTGACAAGAATGTTCAAAGAAACATTGACTAATAAGAGCAAAAACTGGAAACAACCCAAATGCTCATCAATATTGTATTCGATTAACTCATTTTGCTGTACTTATCCATTGAGATACTGTTTGGCTGTGGAAAAAAAAAAAAAAAGAGTAACACCACATATAGGAGGGTGTGCGAGATGTGTTTAAGAGCAAGGATTCTGCCTGGGTTCAAAATCTGGATCTCCCACTTATTTTGTGACCTTGGGCAAGTTTCTTAACCTCACTGCTCATCTGTTTCCTTACCTATACGTTGGGGTAAGTGATAGTGTCTGCCTGATAGGGTTGTTAGGAAGATTAAATGAGTTAATATTTGTGACATGATTAGGAGAGTGACTGGCATGTAATAAATTCTAGGTAAGTGTTTGTTAAACAAAAATGCATACATCGGTATGGATTAATCTTAGAAATGTAATATCCAGTGAGAAAAGCAAGACACAGAGGAACGCATATAGAATGATTCCATTTATATAAAGTTCAAAAGCATGCAAAACTAAGTGGATTGCTTAGGGATGTACATATAGATGTTAAAATTGTAAAGAAAATTAAGGCAATGATTGCCAGCAAGAAAAAAAGTAATCTGTATAACGGTTACCTCTAGAGGTGATGGAGTAGGATATGGAAGGGAAGGAATTCTTCGGGGGCTTCTAGGGTCCTCAAAATGTTTTATTTTCTAGCCTGAATAATGGTCCCAAGAATGTTCTTTTAAAATAATTATTATTTTAGCTGTGTGTGGATTTTTTGCAAATGTATATACTTATTACATATTAGATAATACATTTTTAAACAGATTTTGTGAGTTGTTATTTTCTGAAAATATTTCTGATTTGATCTGTTGTTTTAAAATTACCCAAGAAAATGCCAAACCCAAAGTAGCAAGGTGACATTTAGCAGACATAAATGTAAATTCCTACATTTGAGTTAAAAAAAAAAAATAACCTGTTCAAGCACAGAATTTGCACACCTGCTTGATACTTGTTTCCCTGTAAGACTCTGAGCTGGCAGTGCAGTGTGGCCCTTGCTTCTTACTGAAGGTGACATTTCCGCAGAGCCACGTTTAGTGAGCTGTCCCATTTAGATGGGACTGTGCAGTGATTTTGCTCAGCTATTCCCAGGCCTGGTTGTCCCATGTACAGAATACCGTGCCCCGTTCCTGGGGACTATTTTAAGGAAGATACTGACCATGGACGGAGCATCCTCTGTGATCAAGATGTTTAAGGATCTGGAAACTGGACACTTGTAAGAGTAGCCAAGGAGGTGGGGATGTTTAGTTTGGCGAAGAGAAGATGTAGGGAGAGAAAGGGTGTCTTCCGTCATCAGAAGAGGAGATCAGCTTTCTCTGTTGTCCCACAAGTCAGATGCCTGCCGTGTGTGCTGGTGGAGGCAAGTTTCAGCTCCTAGTGGCTGGAGACTTCCAAACAAAAGCTGTGGGCTTTCCTTTAGCCTTGACTGATCTTGGTACCTGACGTGTGGTTCCAGGCCCAGCAGCATCAGCGTCATCCAGAGCACGTTAGAATGCAGAATCTCAGGCCCACTCCACAGCTATGGAATCATCATCTGTGTTTTTTATCAGGATTTCCCTGGGGATTCATTTACACATTAAATTTTAAGAGGCACTGGCCTAAACATTTCTAAGATCCTTCTTTGTAATTCTTAGGATTCTGTGATTTTATTTAAAGTATATGTTCAACTGAAAATTACCAGTTCATATGTGACATTATTGATTTTAAAACCATGACTGTAGTTAATAATAAGGTATTTTATATTTCAAAGTTATTGAGACAGTAGATTTTATAAGAAAAAATAAATTTGTTAAGTATGTGTGGTGATGGATATTAACCAGACTTCCTTAGGTGATCATTTCACAGTATGTGCTGTGCTTAGTCATGTACGACTCTGTGTGACCTCATGGACTGGAGCCCACCAGGCTTCTCTGTCCATGGAGATTCTCCAGGCAAGAACACTGGAGTGGGTTGCCATGCCCTCCTCCAGGGGATCTTCCCAACCCAGGGATCAAACCCAGTTCTCCTGCACTGCAGATGATTCTTTACCAACTGAGCCTCCAGGGAAGCCCATTTCACTATATATATATCTATATATATATATATAGTGTATACACACACACACAAATATCAAGTCACTCTGTTGTCCACTGGAAACAAACACAATGTTGTATATCAGTTATATCTCAATTTTGAAAAAGTAGAAAATAAATGCCTGAGTATGTTACATGTACATAAAGCCAAACAAGTTTTTGTTGCTGAATTAGTTTGAAAAATTTTTTTTTGGTCCATTTTCCCCCTAAGGTAAATGTAATGTTGCTGGTGTCTTGGGGCAGCTTATAACAATTACAATATAATAGCGATTTTTTTCTTTTTTAATATATAGGATGAGGTTCTTATTTTAAAATTATATTAGTTCATTCAAATTTTTCTTCTGTCGTCTTTAAAGTTTGCAGAGTGAATTAAGGTTCTGAATACCTCTTGAGAATGCTCACAAGAGACACTTAGATGATAAAAGCACATCACATTAATTTTGCACTCTTTCTGCTTGTGCATATTCCATATTTTGACCTTATAGGAACCTTCAAAGTCTGAGTATTTATAGTGATGCTCCACAGTGCCGTTTATCTTTTAGATACGAAACCTGAGATCAAGTGAAACAGTTGTACCTTTTTCCCCCCTCAAAAGATCATGACTAATTTAAGCTCATTTCTTATTTTCCTTAAAGATTTGCTACTCATCCTTTTAACTGATGAAGTTCAAGTGGAACCCATGATTCATTTCATCCTTTTCCCTTTATGTAATTAGTCATTTATTCTTTTGATGTCCACAGTAAAACTAATACTTAGCATGATAGTCTTAAGATTCCAAAATAAAGAAGTTCTTAAATGACTTACAATCAGATATAAAATATGCTTTACTGGATGGCAAAAATGAATAGGGAAAACTTCTCATGAATAAAAGATGTGTTTTTTAAGGCCATATAACCATGAGTTACTTGACTTAAGCACATATTTCCAGATCTGTTTTCTTTTAACATGTAGGACAAAGAAACTGTACTTTGATATTTGTTCTTAGATATTATTTGGTGATATATGTCATCTAGATACGATAAGATATGACAAATGGCTTTATAAAATATAAGGTACTATAGGCACTTTATTAACTTCGGTGCATGATAACCCAGTTTTCATTTTAATTTAGCAGGGTTTCCCCTCTTTTTCTGGAACTGACTTAAACAAAATCTAAATTCCATCTTAGTGTGAGTCTTTAAGTTTCGATTTCTTTATCCATAAATGATTTTGAATAGATGTCACCACAGGTTATCATATTAGTAATTAGGAGGTGGAAGGCTAGACTTTTTTCTGTAAGCTTGCTCGCTTGTTTTCTTTATTTGTTCATTCATTCATCATGAATATATACTGAGAGCTTTCTATGTTCAAAGCTCTGGGCTGAGTGCTCTGGTAAGACATAAAATGAATAAGCCAGCCCAAGGTACAAAATTATTTGTAATTTATAAATTTATATTTAATAATTATCATACTTTTCTGAACTTTAGAATGTTTGATCACCATTTAAAATATTGAGTAGACATGAGATCGATGGTGAACTTGATAGCTGTTAAAGATACAAATGTCTGAAGTATATACTTCAGTTTTTAAGAGCAAGGTTGAGGAAGAGTATTGCATATCCATATAGAGTTTACCTGATCTTAGATTTTTTTCAGAATGCTTTGCAATCACATACTCCAGTCTAGACTGTGCTGTTTAATACGGTTGCCACTTAGCTGCATGTAGCTTTTGACTACTTGAAATGTGGCTGGTCCAAGTCAAGATGTGCCATGAATATAAAATATACACTGGATTTCAAAGATTTAGTACAAAAAAGACAAAATACCTCTTTAATAAGAATGTTGTTTACCTGTTGAAATGATAATATGTATAAAAATGTTTTAAATTTTATCTATTTCCTTTTAGTTTTTAAAATGTGACTACTAGAAAATTTTAAGTTACGTATGTGGCTCACGTACACATTATTTCTGTTTGAAAGTGCTGGTCTAGATTCTAAAGTGTACAGTGATTGAGAGCTCTCAGAGAAAAATATCAGAGCTTAACACAGAGAGTTTTAGAGATGAGATACCACTGACAGAATCCACTTACTCAAAAGAAGAAATCTCAGTCTGCACCTTTGCCCTACTTTGAGACATGCCTGCTTTCCTAAGCACACAAAAAGAGCATTGGTAGAGCGAGCATTTTAATATCTGCAATGTACAGAGTATTGAAGGAGATTAAATATATATATCACACAGATCCCTTCTTTTAGGACAAGATCCAGCCTACTGAGGAGACAAGATATGAGCATATGACTTGTTATATCATAGAAAGAGAGAAATAGCTATTCAACACTCTTTTCCAAGAACTTGGAAGCACTCAATGGAAAAGGAAAGAGATGTCACCATGGCAAGGAGGGGTGCATTGATTGGGTGCTCAAGAGTGGGTAAGATTCCAGTGGGCAGAGGGAAAGGGGCATGGCGGGGTAGGAAGGGGATTGAGTGGAAACAAGTGAGAAAAGATGGAAAAGCACAGGAAAATAGAGAGGTCGGCTGAGTCCGAGGATGGAGCGTAAAGTATGAGTAGAATAAATGTTGCATATCTTTGTTAGAGTTTCCCAGGTGGCTCCAGTTGTAAAGAATCTGCCTGCAGTGCTGGAGATGTAGGTTCAATCCCTGCATCAGGTAGATTCAGTGGAGAAGGGAATAGCAACACACTCCAGTATTCTTCCCTGGAATATCTCATGGACAGAGGAGTGTGGCAGGCTATAGTCCACAGGGGTTGCAAAAGAATCAGACACTACTTAGCGACTAAACAACAGCAAATCTTTGTTAGAAAGTCCTTTAAAAGGCCACCAGGACCTAGGAGTTCCACCTAGCCTGGGCCTGGACAGTGGGATCTGGCCTCCCCAGCCTACCTGGACCCTGGGGCTTCTGGGAACCAATCCAGCCCCTCCATCAGCCCGCCAGGCCTCACCTGGAAACCGTAGGGCCTACTGGCCACTGGACACTGTCTTCCTGCCAGAGCCCCGCCCTTCCCTGGGGGCTGTCTGTAAAGCCCCACAGCCCTGCCTTCCAAGACCCCCTCCCCCACCCCCAGGCAGGGGCAGAATAAATGTTTGTATGGATTAAAAAAAAAAAAAGTCCTTTAAATAGCAAAATTAGTAATACTGTATTTCCAGTTACATTTATACTTATATTTGTATACAATCTTGTAACTTAATTCTCAATAATACAGTATCATTTAATATTTTAGGCAACAGTGATAAGCATTCTTTTTTTTGCTAAAAGTACACTCTTATTTCATTTGATTTTTGCTGTTGACTCCATTTGATAGAAGTAGAAGAAAAGCCTGGCTTGCATATTAATGATAAAGTCTTGAATCTGAATTAAACTCTCTAGCTCAGTTTTACTATGCTGAGCCACTGTGAATTGCACACCTGTAATTCTGTTTGCTTTGCCTGTTTTTGAATTTAATATACATGGAATCTTGCAGCACACACAGTTTCGTGTCTGGTTTCTTTCATTCAGTGTTGTGGAATTCATTCATGTCATTGCGTGTAATGGTCGATTTTTAAATTCTCTGTGGTATATAGTATTCCACTGTATGAATAGACCACTGTTTGTCTATTTGTATGGTTTTCAGTTTTCTTGCCATTCTGAATGACACTGCTGTTGAACACTCCAGTACATATCTTTGGGTGAACACACAGTACGTTTCTGTTGGGCATATATGTAGGAGTAGAAATATAAAAGCAGCTAAATTATTAAATTGTCTTGGAAATGAGTTTAAAATTTGGCTTTATGATAGTCTTTAGGAGAAAAGTAAAAACCGCAAACTTTTAAAACACTGAAATAGAGTTGACTTACAATGTTGTGTTAATTTCTGGTATACAGCAGAGTGATTCATTTATATATATTCTTTTCCATATTCTTTTCCATTATGGTTTATTTCAGGCTATTTAATATAGTTTCCTGTGCTGTACAGTAGGACCTTGTTATTTATCTATGATATATGTAGTAAAAGACTGCTGCTGCTGCTAAGTCACTTCAGTCGTGTCCGACTCTGTGTGACCCCATAGACGGCAGCCCACCAGGCTCCCCCATCCCTGGGATTCTCCAGGCAAGAACACTGGAGTGGGTTGCCATTTCCTTCTCCAATGCATGAAAGAGAAAAGTGAAAGTGAAGTCGCTCAGTCTGTCCGACTGTTAGCAACCCCATGGACTGCAGCCCACCAGGCTACTCCGTCCATTGGATTTTCCAGGCAAGAGTACTGGGGTGGGGTGCCATTGCCTTCCCCAGTAGTAAAAGACTACAGACTTATAATCCTCAAATACTATATCAAAATAGATATCAAGGCAGCCTTTACAAAAGGATCTAAAGTGTAGTAATTTTTTTGCTTTTAACACATTTTTGGATGGAAGCATGAAAATAGTAAACTTTTTCATCTATATAGAATTTGAAAGGGGTAACCAGGTGGCACAGTGGTAAAGAATCCGCCTGCCACTGCAGGAGGTGCAAGAGATTCGGGTTCGATCCCTGGTTTGAGAAGATCCCTTGAAGTGGGAAATGGCAACCTACTCCAGTATTCTTCCCTGGAAAATTCTGTGGACAGAAGAGCCTGGTGGGCTACAGTCCATGGGGTTGCAGAGTCGGATGCGGCTGAGCGACTGAGCACGCACACCACATATGAAAAGACTGAATTTGTATCACTAAGATTTCCCTTACAGTTATACTTTTTTCCTCCAAGAGAAGTTCTGGCAGATAAATAGTGGATAATGAAGATGAGATTGTTACCAGGATGACATTATACTAGGGTATAATGAGCAATAAGTATCTGGATTATGTTTATTGGGAGATGAGGAATTTGAGGTGCAGGTAAATGGTAGGAAATTACATCCCAAAATCTATAATGAAAGCTACGGTTCTCAAAACTTTATTGAACTTTCCTCCAACCCTCCCTCTTTTATTTAGGGGAATCTTCAGGCAATCAAATTTGCATTCTTGCAAAGAAGGCAATTACAAATTCCCCAGCCTGTTTTTAGGGGGGAAAAAAAATGAAGGCAGACGTTTATCCAGAGGCATCCTGTGTGAAGGAAGGGTAGTTCTAGGATTTGCCAACAGAAAACTTCAGTCTTTGTAGTTTCTTAACGTTAATGATGATCGTTTAAAGATGGGTGTTGTTTAGACTGACCAGAGTTGTTGAACTTAAACTGACTGGGCAGAGGAAGAAACCTTTCTTTTTTCTGTGCTTTGACTCAGGTGATCCTGGGAAGGTTACAAGGCAAATGAAAATGTATCCTCAGTGGACAAAGAGCATTGTTGTGGTTATTGGTGGTCAATGAAAATTATTTTAGAGTGGCGATTAGAACATTAACTTAGGGCATATCACTTATGAACTGAAAGTCTCGTTCCTCTGTTGCTATGATGGACATCTCTTGCATTTTGTAGAAAGACCCTCCTGGTTATTGTTATGTCAGTGAAGTGTGATTACTCCAGCCTCCAACTGCTGTGTGTACTTTGAGGGATTATGGGTATATGTGTAAAAGTCACATTTTTTTTTAATGTCCACTGATGATTTCCTTAGGGTTACATGGTGTGGGTCAGCATTTGAGCTTATTCAGTTTTTCCTCTCACTTTCCAAAATCAATATCAAATGAAGGGGGAATCAAGTTATTTTCGAGTCATATTTGAAGAACAGGTGTGTTCTTTCCTGATTTACAGTGCAGGTGCATTTGAATGTAACTGCCTAAAATGGTGATTAAAAAATTATTCAAGTGGAACAAAGCACAGTTTTAAAAATGACTTGTAAACAGTTGCTCTTATTTTTTTTTTCCTGTTTTCTCTCCACTTAAAATAATGTGGATTTCTGAACACTCCAAGAACCTCTTAACAATACTGCTCCAGACATGTGAATTACACTCATTCAATAAGATCCAGCCTTTTCATTGATAGGACAATGTTGAGTGGTCACAGGGCCCTGGATCTTTTCTTTGTCCAGTCTAATTCTAAGATGGAGAACAGTCCTCCCTGCTTTTGAATCCAGTGACATCTTTCCATTCATCATTGAACACCAGGGGGAGCAGAACCACAGAAACCTCCCCCCCCCCCCCCCCCCGCAACAGAATACCCCTCACCACTGTGGGCTCCCACTCTCTGCCAGGGGGTTTGTAGCTTTAGTGTTTTAAGAGCCTCGAATATTTGATGGTGAGATCCTGCACGCAGGTAGCCAGTTATCAGGCTTGTGTGGGTGTGTTTAGAGGGGTCTCCCCTTAAGCTTAGCTTTAGGTCTTGGTGACCGAATCTAAATAACACAGGTTACTCATCACGAGTTGAAGATTTTCCCCTTTTCACATTGATGCAAGTCTTTTAAGAGCCTCGAATATTTGATGGTGAGATCCTGCACGCAGGTAGCCAGTTATCAGGCTTGTGTGGGTGTGTTTAGAGGGGTCTCCCCTTAAGCTTAGCTTTAGGTCTTGGTGACCGAATCTAAATAACACAGGTTACTCATCACGAGTTGAAGATTTTCCCCTTTTCACATTGATGCTTCTGATATAATTTTGTACGTTGGCTGATGATGTGTGCGCACTTTGTGGCTGCCGAGATGCAGCTGGAAAGTGTGGGGGGTTGTCTGCTTCCTCTGAGGCTGCTCCAGGTGGTCAGGTGGGGGCGGCATGATAAAGGTGCGGCACCACTTCCGGCAGTTCGTCTTGTGAGTTCTGTTCACGGGCTGCCTGAACCTGGGTCCCAGTTCTCTCCTGCACACTTTATTTTTCGCTGCTTCCGATTCGCCTGACACTGGTTTATGACTAAAGTGGTGGTTCAAAATTCCCTTTTTATCAATAGCTATGAAAAATCTTTCCAATTGCTTTGTGTCACCATTGCCCTTTCTTTTGCTGTGCATTTTCTGTATTTTGTAAAAAAAAAAAAAAAAAAATGAGACCTGAAAAAAATTTTAATACCATGGAACAGATAAAGTTTAGGTGGATCGTTTAAATCCCTCATTAGAGCAAAGGTAGAAATCATTTTATGTTCTTGGCAGACGGAGTGTGCGAAAATGCATTTTATGCTGGAAGCTGTTGGTTATTTAACACAGATATGGAAACGTCCATTTCAGAATATTGACAGAGGATCACTAGACTTGTCAGGGGTTCATTTATTCCCTCTGCCCTTCACATACATGTCTTTTGAATTTCTGCGTTGCATCACTGACTCAATGGACACAAGTCTGAGCAAACTCCAGGAAATAATGAAGGACAGTTCCCGGATGCTGCAGTCCATGGGGCGCAAAAGAGTTGGACCTGACTTAGCAACTGAACAACAGCAACAGACCATCCTTGGAGCTTGGAGAAGTGTGAACTGCCCTTGGGGGGTTTACAGTCGCCCTGGAAGGAAACCAGTGTTCATTAATATACCTGACAAAGGGGTGATCTTATTCATCCTTTGAGAAAACCTTATAAATGAGAGAATAGAATAACATTTTCAAGAAAGAAGCTGAGGCGCAGAGGCACAGGACCCGTGTAGCAGAGCCCATAGGAAAGGACAGGCCTCTGGCTCCAGATCCAGTAACTTGATTTAGGGACATCCAGAAAGTATTACGGAAATTCAGAGTCAAGGGCGACGAGTGCAGCTGGAGTAATGGAACAAGACCCACTGGCTGGGTGGGAATGAGCCCTGAGCCCCAACCATGGGTAGAAGTTGTATCCAGCAGCCATGGAGGAGAAAGGGTCTCCCATCCAGTATAAACTGAGTGAGGGCAGGGATGATCCCAGAGGGAGAAGGACATGTCTTTGTGGGCCATTCAGACGGGAGCCATGAGAAGCTAGCACTGAAGGGGTGCTCACTGTGCAAGGCGCTATTCCAGGTTCTCTACATCAGTGAAGCAATCCTACCCTCACAGCAGCCCTCTAGGGCAGATGCTGTCAACTCTTTGAAGGATAATGGTGGTGGCACTGGGACTCAAAACCCAGCTGTCAGGCTCCAGAACCTGAGCTCTGAACACTCTGCTCCATGTACCCCTCGCTACTAGGAGATATGGATGGTGAGGAGGTTTTTTTTAAAAACTGAATTTTGTACTGGGGTATAGTCAATTAACAGTGTTGTGATAGTTTCATATACATGTATGCATTCTCCCCCAGGGAGAATGTATCCAGCACCGCCCTCCCCCCCATCCAGGCTGCCACATAGTATCGAGCAGAGTTCCCTAGACGGCAATGTGTACATGCCCATCCCAAACTCCCTAACTCTCCCTTCCCCTCTCTGTCTTCCTGGTGAGGCGGTCTCTTGACTTGGTGGGGACAGTGATGGAAAGATCAAGATGGCATGGGGTGATGATTGGGAGATCACAGTGACCGTATCGTGATGGTTGATTTGGGAAGAAAAGAAGAAGCATTTCCTCTGAGCCAAACAGGATCTGGTTGGCGCAAGTGTGTAGCAAGAGACGGAGGGGAGCTTTAACGAATCAGCAGGCCTGGAATGACTTGAACTGAAGACGTAAAGAAGGCTGTACAACTTGGAGACTGGGTGGCATTTCTGCTGTTGAAGAAACGAGTGAGATCAAGAGAGAGTCTCTTTTGAATGAGGCAATCGCACAAGGGGAAGAAATGAAGCCTTTTGAAAGGGTTAAAATGCAGTAGAGGCACTACATGCTAGACAAGTGGTTCACTGGAAGGGAGCTGAAAATCAAGGAGAGGAGTCCAAGGGAGGGGAGACTGATGAGCCGGGGGTTCTGCACAAGGAGAGAATTGATATCCCTGGAAACAGATGATTTCTCAGCATGAGAAACCCAGGGCTTTGGGAAGGCGAGGAGCAGCAGTCAAGGAGGACGCAGGGGAAGCAGCTAAGCGAGGGGAGAGAGGATACTAACAAGAGAAAATTCTAAAAGTTGCTGAGCAACGTTAGCTGTTGCAGAGAGGTCAAGGGGACAGAGTGAAAAGGGGCCAAATAGTTTGACAAAGGGGAAGGCCATCTACACTCTGTACAGTAGGCCTGGTGGAAATCTAGGGGAGGGGAAATCCAGCTGGGCTAAGGACTTTGGAGGTCTTCAGCAGACCTCTAAGAGCTAAATTTACAGGTTAGTTTAGCATCACTGCAGAGTGGGAGCTTTGTAAATCGCTTGGGGCTGCTTGAGACTGCTTTTTGTCACATTGGTCCGTCTGGCCTAATCCGTCTTTCTGAACACCTAATAAATTTGGTGTTCCAATGCATTCGTTCACATAGCATAAGAGTTCTGATGGTGGAGGTGTTTAATTGATCACTGCCCACTGAAGTCATCATTTGGGTGTCAATTTGATACACCCTTAAAGCAGAGCAATTGAGGCAGAAGACTCTTCCTTGGGAACCATGCTTTAGAAGATCATCCAGCTGCCCACTGCCTGCCCCACTTTCCAGGGCCATAGACTCATCTATTTTTTAGTCTCGTTTGATGATACGGTTTGCTACAAGGAATCCAGATAGTGTCATAACACTGCCATACTCAGGGTTTCTTTTCATTTTAGGGCTCCCTTATCATAAAAAGTTCAACTGATACGAAAATAACCCAATTGTTTTTCCTAACTTCTCAGACATCCTCAAGATCCCAAACTGTGTCATACATCTTCCAGTGGCTGTGTCCCCTTTGGTGACAGTCCAGGATTTCCCAGTTTCAGCACTACAGCTGTGAATTTTAAAGCATTTCATCCACCACCGTGGCATTCACAGTTATTTTTATTTACACTGCCAAGTTTGGAAATGCACCTCACTCTAGCATTAGTATAAATTTTTTAGGGAGGAGAGAATAAATTTGCATTTACAAATGATCGTGGTTTTTTTATTTTAGCTTTTGGCTGGAAGCCTATTTGGTTCTTTCTTTTTCCAGCCAGTTTTTCTTGGTAGCTATAACTTGGTGCATTCTGCTGTTAGAAAATATGTCTCCGTGTGGAAAACTCAGACTTAGGAGCATGTAAATGCTTTCTCTCCCACCCCTCCCCCAACCCCTAGCGTAGATTACTGGTAAGTGAAACTTCAAAGAGTCAGCTCTGGAAAGTCAGACCCCACCGCCCACCCCTACCGGCCCCTTGCTTCTCCTTCTTACTGCCTGTCTCTGTCATCATTAGCATCTTGACTCAGAAGCATGAGAGGGGAGAAAAATGAAAGTCGGGTCAACTGTTTCTTATCCACAGTTTTGGCAAAAGTTTAATTGTGTTTGACTGAACTCTTGGTAGTTGGTTTTTGGAGTTGTCTGGGGTTTCATTTATTCTCCAGTTCTCTTAGCTTGCAGTAAGGAAAACCTGAAATTTTAGTATAAATATAATCTAGAGTTCATTGTTCTTAATGAGAGAAACTGCTTAATCATTTACTTAGGTTAGAAATCTGTTCTGATTACCCGAAAGTTTTCAGCAAATCAATTTGGTATCTTTTCATAAGTGTTTGATTATATTAGCATAGTCCTAATATGTTTAATACAATTTAATCCTTCATTATTAAAGCTCCTAAATATATTACTGTGCTTTATCATTATGAACCTCGAAGAACTGTGCTTCATTAACCATGTTGTTTGAGTCATGGATGCATGATTTTATAAAATATGATAAAAATGAATTACTAGAAAAATGAAGTAAAAAACATCTAAAATCATAAGATTTAAAAAAATTATTACATTCAACAGACATAAAATTAACTCTGGAAAACTGCTAGAAAGTCTCTGAACTCTCCTCCCTGTTTTTGGCTTTGGGGCTGTTCTACATAGATCCCACTTTAAGTCCCACTGGAATGGGATGGAATACAGACAGCTTAGGAGCTATAAACTGAATCCCTCGACTTCAGGTCATACCTTCAAAGTAGGTTTTGATGGGACTGTCACATCCATATTTCTTACATTTGTATTTTTCACTCATTAAAGTCAAGTGCAGAGAAAAGAATCCTGTTTATTTAAAGTTTTTCTATGTAAAAATATAGTTGCAGGACAATTACATGATTGTTAAAATGTTTCAAATGATATAAAGGTAAATATTGAAAAGTTTATTGCCTTTCTTCCCAGTTCTCAGATTATTTATTTTCCTTGCTCTGAATGTATGCATACATATATATAAACATATGTATATATGTATGCATACATATATAATTGTTTCTCTGTAAAGATAAGATCATGATTTATACTCTACAACTTATTTTTTACTTAATATTGTGTCACAACATTTTTCCTTATCAGTAATCATAAATCTGATGCCTCTTTTTAATATGTGAATATCCCTCATGGTTATCAGTGAACCATCAGTTCAGTTCAGTCGCTCAGTCATGTCTGACTCTTTGTGACCCCATGGACTGCAGCCCACCAGGCTTCTCTGTCCATGAGATTTTCCAGGCATATTTTTCCTTATCAGTAATCATAAATCTGATGCCTCTTTTTAATATGTGAATATCCCTCATGGTTATCAGTGAACCATCAGTTCAGTTCAGTCGCTCAGTCATGTCTGACTCTTTGTGACCCCATGGACTGCAGCCCACCAGGCTTCTCTGTCCATGAGATTTTCCAGGCATGGATACTGGAGTGGGTTGCCATTTCCTTCTCCAGGGGATCTTCCCAACCCAGGGATCGAACCCGGGTTTCCTGCATTGCAGGCAAATTCTTTACCAACTGAGCTACAAGGGAAGCCCATAAGGTATGCCATAGTTTCTTTAAAGATTCCTCAGTTGATGGCATTCAGGGGCATCCTAGGTTTTTACCGTTCCACAAAACACCACAGTTAAAATTCTTGGGCGCATATTCTTACTTACCCACTTTGAAGGATGATTCCTAAGAGCTGAGTCAAAGATGATGCCAGATGACATTCCAGAAAAGTTGCATCAGTGGAGAGTCTCACCAGGAAAATATGAAATACCTGGTTACCTCACTGCAGCTAGAGGGCTGGAGTCTTGTCCAGGTTTCCCACTCTGATGGATGAAGAGAGATTCTCTAGTTGTTTTCTTTTGAATATCCTTGATTATCAGCGAGATTGTGCCTCTTTTTGTATGTTTAAGGGCCTGTTGGATTTTTCTTTTAAGTTTGGGACAGTGTGGGGACAGCCCACCACAGATTTCATTTTACTGGTCTCTGTGTGTGGTGTACTTGGTTATTGGGGTTTAAGTTTGGTTTCGTGGGATAGAGGAGATACAAAGGTGACAAAAATACAGTGTTGAATCTTGTTTTGTTTTGTTGAGTTGGCTTAGTTCTCATTTTCTTTCTCTAATATTTTTTTCTTCAAGATCAGCTTACTTACAGGAAATCCGTCTCTGTCTATTTGTGTGTAATGTAAAAAGAGCCCAGGGTGGGGCATCTTTATGGCTTGGCGTACTGTACATTGTTATTCAAGACTGCCCAAGGAGTGTGCATTCACATATGTGTTTTTTTTTAATTGAAGTGAATTTATATAACATGAAATTAACCCTCTTAAAGTATACAATTTAGTGTGTAGTTCCAAAACATTTTCATCACCCCAAAGGAATCCGCATACCCATTAAAAAGTCAGTCCCAGTACCCTCATGTTTCATCCCCTGGAAGCCACTAATCTGCTTCCTGCTTCTCTGGATTTACCTTTTCTGGATGCGTCATATAAATGGGATCATACATATGATATGTGACTTTGGGGGCCTGGCGTCTTTAATTTAGCATAATGTTTTTGAGGTTCATCCACACTGTAGCATGTATCAGTATTTCAGTCCTTATGACTGGATAATATTCCATTGTATGCCACAAATATACCACGATTTGTTTATCCATTCATCAGCTGATAGACATTTGGGTAGTTTCCACCTTTGGCTGTTGTGAATAATTACACATGTAAATTTAGACCCCGAGTTAGTCATACAGAGGGAAGTATGAGGGACAAGCAGGAAGGCAGCTGAGAAGAGCCTTCCAGTGGGTCTTCTAGAGCTTTCCCTTCTCTCAGTGATTGGTCATTTATAGAATCTCTGGAAGGCTGAGTCAGCCTTGGAGTCAGATTGGCAGTTTGTTTTCCTTAGGCTTTAAGCTCTGGGTTAAACCAGAATATAAAGCCACCAGTGGACCACATCCTCTGGATTTAAAAAGAAACTTACCTTCAACCCTGGGGCATGGCTGTATATGTCCCCTCCTCCAGGCAATGGGTTTCTGTAGCCTCAGTGGATACAGTGACCAGGAGGTAGCATTTGTGGCAGTCCCCTCCATGGCCATGACCCCTGCCTCCGGTTTCTGGCTTGAAGCTTGAAGGATCTGGTGGCCAGAGAGAGGGATTGTGCTAGTTCCCAGCTTAGCGGTCTTGGCTATGTACCTCCCAGTTTTCTCCTCTGTAAAGTGGGGTTACTGATAAGTCCTCGGGTTGCAGAGAGAGTTAGGTGAGATAATGTAGAATGCGCACTGTTACGATGCCACATGGTCATACCTGACGCATGCTCACTTCCCCTTAGAGCCTCCCTGTTCTCTGCTGTCCCATGCCTGTAACATTGTGTACCTCACAGTGTTGTACTAAGAACAACATGAGCACATATGCATGTTCCTAGCACCATGGCTGCCATGTAAGTAGACACTCAGTATAAACAGATCGAAAGATACCTTACCTTGCAATCTGTATTTCTCATTGAGAAAACACCATCTAGTTGATTGTAAGCTATCTAAATGCTTTAGGTGGTAAAGATTTCACCTGGGTTTATTGAGTTCTTATTAAGCTTTATATTTATTATTACAGACGTATCTGCCTAATTAAAAGACAACCATGTTCAGGAGAGATGGACAGTAGCCAAGATCTCGGTGTGTGAGTTAGAAGTTTAGCATCATATTAGCACAAACATTAGAGAAAGTTATGTTTGTATCATATTGTTGCAACACACTCCCCCCAAAAATATCATGTACACAGTGTGAAATCAGCTTAGAAGCTGACACTTTTGTCTGACCTTTGAAAGCAGGCGTTTAGTGCTCTCTTTTGAGTACAGTTTGGGTGTCATTGTTTAGAAACCCTGACTTAAGACAAATGGAAAGTGATTTTGGAAAAGAAAAATAGCTGCAGAGAGAAGAAACTGTCTTCTACCACGTTCCCTCTCGAAAGCATACTCTGTGAGGATGAAGGCAGTCATCCCAACATGCCTGTTGCGAGGAAATGTTTCTTGGGACTTCCCTGGTGGTCCAGAGGTTAGGACTCCCCGGTTTCACTTCCCAGGGCTTGGGTTGGATCCTTGGTCAGGGAACTAAGATCCTATAAGCTTCTCAGTGAGGCCAAAAAAAAAAAAAGCCTTTTATCCATCTATGCCAGTATAATTGAACGAGAAAGACTGTTCATGTTTTGTCAGATATGAAGTATGTTTTCAGTTCCAATCTTTTGTTTCTCTGACCAGATCTGTACTGATTAGAATAGTAAATTGCTCATGTAAGATTTGCACATAAATATCTGAAGAAGCATTTTAGACTCAGCTGAAGTTTTGAAAGTGTTTAAGAATATTTATAACACTTATTTTTTTAAATTAGGAGATCTAACACACAGTAATGTATTTGGCAAATTTTTCCCGTGTGTGTGTGCTTTGGATTGAGCCCCAAACCCTCAGTGAACTCCCAGCCATATCCCAGGAGCCACAGGAGATCCTGGAGGCAGGATGAGTGACCAGGAGCTCCCTGGGAGGTAGAGACCAGGAGACCCTGAGGCCCCAGCTTTCCGGAGACTTCTGGAGGGAAGTGCCTGGATTAGGGGTGCATTCATCCAGCCCTCCACCTCCGTCCTAGATGTCACAATCAGTCCCCTCCAACACGTGCAAACTGAACCAAAGAAGAAGACATTTAAAGGTGCTCATAGAAGACAATTAAAGGTGTCTTCTGTTGTTTCTGACATCTCTTTAGCACAAGGTCCCCCAAATTTTAGGTTTGTGGTGCTAGAAAATGGATTTACAATATGAAAAACTGGTATTCATTAAGAAAAGTAATTTTTTAAAACTTTTTTCCTCTTTCTTTTGAAAAATTCACACCTAGAGGAAAGATGAAAGAATAATATAAGGAACACTTTCTCTCCTCTAAGTTTATGCTCACTGATCATTAACATTTGCTATGATGTCTTTCTGTATATACTTTTGTGTATATGTACTGGGGAAAGGGACTTCTTTCATAGCTCAGTCGGTAAAGAATCTACCTGCAATGTAGGAGACCCAGGTTCAATTCCCGAGTTGGGAAGATCCCTTGGAGAAGGAAATGGCAATGTACTCCAGTATTTTTGCCTGGAGAATCCTATGGACAAAGGAGCCTGGCAGGCTACAGTCTATGGGGTCACAAGTATTGGACATGACTTAGCAACTAAACTACCACCACCATTGGGGAAAGGGACTCATATTTTTTAAAGTTTCATTTGAAAGTAAGTGGTATAACTTGTGACATTTTAACCCTAAACACTTCAGCATCATCTCTGAAGAATAATAACATTTCCCTCCATAACTACAACAGTAATGTAAAGTAACTCAGTTGAAAACTTCAGACAAAGGGCAGAGTACAAAGGGCAGAGATTGAACAGTGCTGAGATTGCATTTGAAAAGTGTAAGGAGGAGAAATAGAGGGAGATCATTCAAATTCCTGTTTGATTTGCTCAAGAATAAATTTTGTATGTACCACTGAGTCACCCATAGATGCAGATTTTCCCTGAGTATTTATTTAAAGAGTTTCTCCTAGTACTCTGGAGTGTTTTAGCCCGAATTAAAAGCTTTTCAAGGGCTTCCCTGATGGCTTAGTGGTGAAGAATCCTTCTGCCAATGCAGGAGATCTGGGTTCGATCCCTGGGACAGGAAGATCCCCTGGAGAAGGAAATGGCAACCCACTCCAGTATTCTTGCCTGGGAAATCCCATGGACAGACGGGCCTGGCGGGCCACAGTACACGGGCTCGCAACAGTCAAACATGACTTAGCAACTGAACCACCACCACCACAAGCTTTTCAGCCTACGAATGCATTTCTTTAGTATCATCAATCTAAAACCTGAGAGGTCATATCTCCTTGGATTTGGGTGGTTATGAGCTAATTTCCAAGGGGATTTGTTAGTGCCAATAATCTGTTGGATTGACAACATGGGACCATCAGTTATTATAGTCCATGATGGTTATTAATGGACAAGAGGAGGAAACATGGTAGTCCTTCCCTGACATTTCATTTAGGTTTGTCTAAAAGCTGATATTCTAGCATGCTGTTTTGAGAAATCATTTTACTAGCTTGGCAAAATGTTAAGTTTGATGTCATCCCAGACTTTTTGCAGAATTTCAGTCTCAGGTTTCAGTTCCAGGTAAAACGCTACTCTTTTAAAGCTGAACAGCAGGAACTTAGTCAAGTGGTTGCTATATATTGTATAAGCATCAGTGATTTGTGTATTTTAGAACAAAGATACACATTTTCTTGATACCATTAGCTCAGAGACCATTAAATAAATTAAAAGCTTTCTTTGGACTGTGTCCCTGAAAACATCCATCTTTGGCAGGATTTAGTATGTTACAAGAACTATGTTTGGGGATTTATTTTTCAGAGTTTAAAAAAGGTATTCACTAAGCTTTGGGATGGGAACCATGTTCAGTTGTCTCTGTGGATAAGTACACCGTGCATCATTGTGTCAGGTAGGAGAAAAAAATGTGTTTCCTTTAACAGCAGATATGTCACAGAGTTGTTTGACCCATGATTTTTCATAAAAAGTTCCATTTTCTGTAAATCCTTGTGTTTACCCAGTACGCTGAATGTGCTAACTGGCCTCCCAGTGATTAGACAGGAGGGAGCTATATCCCAGAAAGTTTGAAACTGTGTATTTTATCTTTCATTCCCTTTTTCTTTTTACTCTTTTAGTATTCAGTGGCCATGGAGATTTCTAATTTTAAATTCCTATTTATGTATCAAATTTACAAGCTATAACTTTTAGGATAATTTTTGTACTACGTTCTGTGAGCAAATTACAACAGCATTTAATGCAAAATGCGCGTGTGGTTCCTTGTGTTTCAAAGCCACGCTTTTCTTTGCCTCATTTAACTGTCTTCTGTTTCCAATTTGTGTGAGAAAGTCCCGTGTGAAATGTGAACCCTGGTTTATACAATTACTGAGAATGAATGCTTGTCCCTTGGGAGAAAAGCCCTTGAGCTATCTTTACCATGATCTTATGTAGAATATTTGAGTCTTTCTCCTCTAATGCCAAGTGCTCACTTTTCACATGTAAATTAAAGATGGCACTACTTGAACTTGGCCACCAGTGCGTGCCTATAATGTTGATCAGTGTCATCATGACTTTGGGCTACTCTGAGAATTTTGTTTTAAATTTTATCAGGCCCAGCTTAAGAAGGAGGATTGGATTTGCTCATCATTCGTTCTTTATATCAATAAGCATTCATTAAGTGCCTACTTTGTGTCAATGCTGTTCAAAAAGGAACAGGACAATATTGCCATCCTGGAATCACATGATAGGTGCCATGAACCTGTACTAACTGTATAAGAGCCAGTTGAATGGGCCACTTGAATGGGGGTGTGAGGATGAGAAGGGGGCCCACAGAAGGTTGGGTTAATCAGTAAAGACATCTGAACAAATAAATCCCACACTGAATATTGAAAGAACGTGTAGTGCATTACCTCAGTTGGACAAGGGTAGTGGAAGGAGCAATTAAGGCAAAAGGTTTGTATAAAGTTTTAGACGCACAGAACACATACCACCTTCTGTGAATTTTAAATAGTTCAGTATGACTAGAGCTTGGCAACGTGGAGGAAGATCAGGCTCAGACATAAGTGGGAGCCTGACTGTGCAGGATCTTACGTACTGTTCTAAGGAGATGGACCTTTGTCCTGTAGGCAGTGAGGAACCACTTCTGAAATTTCAATGAAGAATTTTCTTGATCACATTTGTGCTTTAGAAATATTGCCGTACAACTATATGGAGATGTGACTATGGGAATGGATTCAGAGGTTCTAGGATCAGTTCCTATGTTCCTATAGTAGTCCATGCGAAGAGTGAGGGAACAGTAGGGGTGGGGATGGCGATTAGGAGCTGATGGTGCCAAGAGTCAGCTTCCCTGGTAGCTCAGCTGGTAAAGAGTCTGCCTGCAATGCAGGAGACCTCGGTTCAATTCCTGGATCAGGAAGATCCCCTGGAGAAGGGATAGGCTACCCACTCCAGTATTCTTGGGCCTCCCTGGTGACTCAGACAGTAAAGAATCCCTCTGCAATGCAGGCGACCTGGGTTTGATCCCTGGGTTGGGAAGATCCCCTGGAGGAGGGCAAAGCAACCCACTCCAGTATTCTTGCCTGGAGAATCTTAGGGGCAGAGGAACCCGGCGGGCTATAGGCCATGGGGTGGCAAAGAGCTGGATATGACTGAGCAATCAAGCACAGCACAGCCTGGAAAGAGAGGAACTAAGTGAGGACAACTCCCAGGTTTCAGTGACTGCATGGGCGATGTCATCATTGTAGGGGTGTTCAGTTAAGTCATGAGACCAGGGGTAGGGTTGAGATTAATGTGAGAGACAGAACAGAGAGAACCAATGATAGAAGCCCTGGGAAGTGGATATTTCAGGAGGAGGCCAATAAAAAGAAGCCTTAGAAAGAATGGTCTGCCAGAGGAGGGATAGCATGTCCTAGAACCCAAGGCAGGAGTGTCTAGAAGGAAGGAGTTATCAGTAGTGTTAAGCATTTCAGAGAGGTTGACAAGGGTTCCAGGATATTTCAACTTGTAGACTTGTGTGGTCCTAGTGAGAGAAGTTGTGGATAGTACAACCTAAGAAATAAATGGTCCACTCATACCACTCTTGCAAGAAGATGACATGGGAAGGGAAGGAAAGGAAGAGGGTCAATGAGCATTTTTAGGTCTTAGTTTTAATAGCCAAGACACAGAAGCAGCCTACGTGTCCACTGACAGATGAGGGGATAAAGGAGATGTGATGTAGGCGTGTATACAGTAGAATGTTATTTAGGCATAAAAAGAATGAAATAATGCTATTTGCAACAACATGGATGGATTTAAGAGATCATCATAGTAAGTGAGGTAAATCAGAAAGAGAGAAATATCATATGATACCACTTATATGTGGAATCTAAAAAATATGATGCAAATGGGGACTTCCCTGTGGTCCAGGGGTTGAGAATATGCCTGCTGATGCAGGGGGCATGGGTACTATTTGCAACAACATGGATGGATTTAAGAGATCATCATAGTAAGTGAGGTAAATCAGAAAGAGAGAAATATCATATGATACCACTTATATGTGGAATCTAAAAAATATGATGCAAATGGGGACTTCCCTGTGGTCCAGGGGTTGAGAATATGCCTGCTGATGCAGGGGGCATGGGTTCGATCCCTGATCTGAAAAGATCCCATGTGCTACACAGCAACTAAGCCCATTGGCACAACTATTGAAGTGCATGCCCCCTGGAGCCTGTGCTCTGCAGCAACTGAAGCCACCACAATGAGAAGCCCTGCTACTGCAGCAAAGACTCAGCAACACAAAGTGAATAAATGAGTTAGTTAATTTAAAAAATGATGCAAGTGAGCTTACTTACAAAGCAAAAGTAGTCTCACAGACATAGAAAACAGATGCATAGTTACCAAAAGGGAGAGTGGGAGAGGGATAAATTTGGGATTAACAGATAATCTGAAAAAGGTGGTGTTAATAGTAAAGAATCCGCCTGCCAGTGCAGGAGATGCAAGAGACCCTGGTTCAATCTCTGGGTGAGGAAGATCCCCTGGAGAAGGAAATGACACCCCACTCTGGTATTCTTGCCTGGAAAATCCCATGGACAGGAGAGCCTGGCAGGCTATAGTCCATGGGGTCGCAAAATGGTTAGACAGGACTGAACTACTGAGCACACTGGAAAAAAATAGGTGTATATATGTATGACTGAAGCACTTTGCTGTATACCTGGGAAATTATAAATCAACTATACTTCAATAAAATTTTTTTTACACTTAGTTTTTAAGTCTGAAAATCTTAAGCATGTTCACATACTAGAGTAGATAGAATCCAGAAGAGAGAAAGAGGAAGGAGACAATTAATGGAATGATGTCTCTAAGAAGATCTGAGGACATATTAGGTGGAATGTATGGAGAAATTAGCTTTGGACTAAAGAAGGAGCAACTCTTCTTAAAAGACAGGAGCAGAGGAGGAAAGGTATGTGTGCGTCTGGATAAGTGGAAGGAGGAAAGGGAAGGTAGGACTTGAAATTTGGAAGTTTGAGGAATGTGGTGTCCATGGCCATGAGATGTTTATATCTGCAGCTGGAGCATAACCTGGCTGACTGCCCACTTGGTGCCCCTCTGGGGCCACCTCTGCATTGACTCTAGGACCACCCTGAGCCCCTGGGCTCCTCCCCATCAAAGACATGAAGGTTCCCATTGTAGCCTCATTCCTTTGGGATGCAAGATTTTTTCAGTGGGCCATGTTGGCTTAAGAACTCACATTCGCTTAACCAGACCCTTCCTGGAACTGTGCTGCAGTCTGAGACTCCCTGTGCATCCCTCCTTCCTTCCCTCTCACTGTCCGCATTGTGGTCTGAAGGACCTCTCACCTTCTCTTGCTCCCTCCCCCCAGCAGATCTGTGTTTCTAATGCTGTCTTGGTTCTTACTTCTCAGTAGACCCAAACTAAGGCAAAAGCGTGCTCAGAATTTGGGTATTGTTAAGATAAAGTTAGCTGCTTGTAAAGATAACCCCCCAAATCTCAAAGTCCATAATGGGTGTTAATAAGTGGCATTCCTCCTGGTTGTCCTTCAGAAATCCAGATTACTTTTGTTTTGTCGTTTCTCCATTTCCAGTGCATGGCTTCCACAATTATTGGGGGTTTTACAGCACAGCAAGAGAGGAGGAAAGAACATAAGAGGATCACACATGGGAGATTTTTATGGACCAGACCTGTAAATTAGCATCATCACTTTTGCTCACATTTCATTGGTAGATCTCAGTCACATGTCACCAACTAACTGCATGGGAGGCTGAGAAATGTGATGACCTAGCTGTGTGCCAGGAAATATTATATTTCATAAAATAGCCCCTCTAGGAAACAGGAGGACCAGCTGAGTAAGGGGACCTCATGCTGTGAAGCTCAGATGTATACCAAATCCCACAATTACATGACTTTTTTTCCTAGCAACTTCCACATTCAATGACCTGTAAAGAAACAGAGAAAGCAGGTAGATGACTTAATTCAGTGTTCAGAGGTTCTCTTATTTCAAAACTGAGCAGCTTTTAAAGGAATCATGAGGCAAGTTTCCATTGGTAAATGTGTTTGTAAAGTCTCAGTGCTTTTTGGACTGATGGGAGAAAGTCCTGGTCACAACATACGTCCCTCTGTGAGTTCCTGGTTGTGGTCTGAGACCTGGACAGCTGGCCAGGATCTTCCTCTTCCTTCTTGCTTCATGCTGGCCCCTTCTGAGGCTGAGCCCTCAGTCAGAGTATAACTTACAGGGAGAGGAAGATCATTTTTCAAAGTCTTATTGATCCTTCAGGTGAAACACGTATCCTGAGTCCTCCTCCAGTGTGGACGCATGAACCTTGCTTCTTGCCGGCATTCTCCCTTACCTGCTTTTCTGGTATATGTAGTACTCCTTTGCTTGCTTTGCTTTGGCAGATTTTGTTTATTGTGTTTTCCCTTTAGAAGTCTTCTCTCTTCTCCATCTCTTTTCACTCCCCTTTAATCTTTGCTAGTCGGAATCCTAGACATCCTGTCTTCTCGGGGCCAAGTTATGTGACACCTCTTCCAATGCTGCTGCTGCTGAGTCGCTTCAGTCGTGTCTGACTCTGTGCGACCCCATAGGCGGCAGCCCACCAGGCTTCCCCGACCCTGGGATTCTCCAGGCAAGAACACTGGAGTGGGTTGCCATTTCCTTCTCCAATGCATGAAAGTGAAAAGTGAAAGTGAAGTCGCTCAGTCGTGTCTGACTCTTAGCGACCCCATGGACTGCAGCCCACCAGGCTCCTCCATCCATGGGATTTCCCAGGCAAGAGTACTGGAGTGGGGTGCCATTGCCTTCTCGTCCACTGTTTCTCCCCATTTTACCACAGCTGAGCCCTGCTTTTCTCCTTGGCCCCTCTTGGGTCTAGGTTTCATCATTCAACTGCCAGTTGGATGCCTTGGCAAGTAGACACTTGTATATGAGCCTTTGGTCCACTAGACTGAAAATACATGGAGTTGGGTATGCATTTGTAGTACCCCCTACCCCTAGCACTGTGTCTTGCACAAAGTAAAGTTTTAATAAATAATTGTTGAATGGAAATGAATAAATCTGGCTGATACTGGAGAGGCAACAGCAGACAGATAATGAGGTTGAGTTGGGAACATCAGTCTTGTGTGGCCACACATCACTTGAAGAATATAAATTAAATATAAAGAATATAAATTAAAAAAAAATCAAATAGTGTGTTAGAAGAGAGGGAATGGTATATAGTAATTTCCTGCCTCTCTAACAATGCTAGGGATTCTGTTTCTATTATATATAGGGGCAATACAAGGGGTCATATTATGGTTCTGAATTTTGTGAAGGCAGTTTCCACCCATCTGTTGTTGAGAAAGTCAGTCAATTGATTGGGAACCAACTATTTTTTAACAATCTTGACTTACTTTGGAATGTTCATGGAGGCAAATAAAAATTTTGGTTGGTTTGTAGGGAGTCTAAGGTATATGAATGCTCAGTTAGATAGGTTTTTTCTTTTTTTACTTAAGATTTGTGCAATTTATTCTACATAATTTGCATCTCACTTTAAATTTTTTTGCAAAACTTTAATAAGTTATGGTGATTCTAAAAAACTCTTAATTAATAAGGTCATACAATAACACCCAGATTTTAAAATTTTCTTTGAAGGGAAGATTACCTTAGAAAGAGGTCCATGTTAAAATGTTTGGAGAAAAAATGCAAATGGAAGATTATTAATGTTTTTATTTAAAAAACTGTATGCACACCTATGTGTGGGTTTAGAGGCAAATGCAAAATAAATTTCTGGAAGGAGAACAAGTTGTTTACAATGGTTACCTTTGGATAAATGGGGGACTTTTCACTTTCTTTTCTTTTAAAATATGTTTATTTACTGGCTGCCTCGGGTCTAGGAAGATAGTTTAAGAGTTTGAAACATTAAAGCTCCTCAGGCCTTTTAAAATGTAGTAAAATACTTGTAAGTGGAGGATAATGAGTTGACAGAAGACTTCTTTATATAGCTAGAATATATCAAGCTGCTGGGCCTTCGCTGTAAATCCCCTAGCATGTTGGTTTTTGTTGGTACTGGATTTTATTGTTTTTGCAGTTGCACTTGGTTTGTTGTAGGATTAAAGTCTAAGAAAAAAAAAACCACACCAGTTTTAAATATAAGGTATGTACTTTTATAAGACACAGACAATATAAGTGATGCACCCTTTTCTGGCTATAAGTCTTTTTTTTTTTTTTCCTTATCACCAAACATATTGCACATACAAAGATGGAGAGCAGGCAATTAAAATCTGGCCTGAAATCCCCCTTGCTGACTAAGTTTGCAGGGCGTCACACCACGGGGTGAACCAGGCCTTACATACAACAGGTTATTTTATCATCACTTATCTTATTAGCATAATTTAATACATTGATTTCTTAATGTCTGAAGTGACTAGCAGCAGCAGCAGCAGCAGCAGCAGTTTTGAAAAGATCTAGGAAGACACAGTTATTTTTTCACGAATCAGTTATACTCTACTTAATTGAGCCTTTCTGTGGAGAGCATTTACCAACTATCTGCCAAGCTCTGTGCTCAATATTGAGATTATAGTCTATTGATTTGCTTCTCTCTCTGTATTTCTCTAATATATCTTATCTTTTGGGTTTCGTTCCTGGCTCTAGAGTCTCTTACGTTAAGCACTTTTATCTGGTTGTGATTTGTTGCTAAAGTGCCTGCATTTAAATTTTTATAAATGGATATAGATATTTTGAAAGCAGTTTTTTTCAGGATGCCAAAAAGTAAGAAAAAATTAAATATACATCCCATTACTATGTACAAATGGTCTTTTGGAATAAGAATTATTTGTTTGTTGAAAGCAACTTGTGCAGTGATAGCTTTAAAAAAAATTGTTCAGCAATGATGTTTTCATTTAATTCTGTGTACATATGGTGTTGGACCACAGAAGACCTTTAGGGTGACTGAGACTTTCTGTGTGGCCAATTTTAGGTCAAATATGAAATATATGGTGTAGCTACTGCTGTGTTTCCTCTTTCCAGTACACTTGGACTTGTCCATGAGATGTATTAAAAATTGTTATTTCGGCTTGGGTTGCCCTTTCATTCATTAGATTGGCTAGAAAAGAAGAACTCTGCAATCCATGATGAAGAAAATCCGTTAGTGCAGCCCCAGACTAGTTCTTGGTGTTTGATTCATGAAGAGTGTGGCATTCTCCCCCATGTAATTACCAGTTGTGCAAGTGGGCAGGAAGTTCACTGTCTTCAGGTTCAGCACCATCAGATGCAGATGCTTCCTTTAAGGGATCCTCATTTCTTTTTTTTTTTTTCCTCTTTTTTAAAATAAAATTTTATCTCATATTGGTATGTATTTGATTTACAGTGTTGTGTTAGTTTTGGGTGTACAGCAGAGTGACTAGTTTTACACATATATATATCCTTTTCCATTATGATTTATCCCAGGAGCCTGGACATAAATCCCAGTGCTATACATAGGACCTTGTTGTTTACCATTCTAAATATTATAGTTTTGCATTTACCAGCCTCAAATTACAAGTAAGGGATCCTAATTTCTATGTTGCAAATAAAGCTAACAGTTCTCATCGCAGATCTTCAGTTATTTGAATAAGACAACACCATAACCTCTATAAGTCTTCTTTTTCCAGGTTATTCATGCTAAATTCTCTTTCAGTCAGTTCAGTTCAGTCACTCAGTCATGTCCAACTCTTTGCGATCCCATGGACTGCAGCACGCCAGGCTTCCCTGTCCATCACCAACTCCTGGAGCTTGTTCAAACTCATGTCCATTGAGTCGGTGATGCCATCCAACCATCTCATCTTCTGTCGTCCCCTTCTCCTCCTGCCTTCTATCTTTCCTAGCATCAGGGTCTTTTCCACTGAGTCAGTTCTTCACATTGGGGCCAAAGTATTGGAGTTTCAGCTTCAGCATTAGTCCATTCTCTTTAGTATTCCTCAGATGGAGTTCATATCATTCTGATCTTTCCTCCTCTTTAGTCTTCGGTTTATGAGAAGGTGCCGTAAAATGTAGTGGGAAAAAGTTAAAGCCATTCTCCATGAGTAGCTTGACTAGAGCCAAGTATAATGAGACTTGGACGCCTCTGGTCTGAGAACAGTATCTTTATTCATGTGGCCAAAGGGACATTTTGGCAGCCTGGTCACACTGCTTCTGTTGAATCAGGAAGCTGCCACCTCTATGGATCAACTGGGCGGAACTTCACATTGGAGCCTCCATCAACTTGACTATTCGTTTGGGCTCATTTCTGATCTTGTAGGAACTTTAAAAATCTTGTTTCTGGGATCCCTGGTGTTCTGTTTTCAAACCAATAGGTCTTCTGGATCTTTGTGATTCATCAGCGATTGGTGAAATGAGCCAAATTAGCAAAAAAACAAGTCATCCTCTGTCCAGGGTGATATTTCCATTGACTTTTGCTTTAGATAGAGTTTTATTGTCTGTGCCTGGGGAATTTGAATGATAAAGCAGGAAGAAGGCATGCTTTCTAGTCATTCCAAATTTTACTCTTAAGGAAAGAGAGATATTTTTTTAAAAGCTAAGTAGAAAACTTAGATTTATGGTCTCATACATTTTAGGAGACCTAAAGGTGTCAGAGGAAACAAAATGGTTTACACTGACGCCTGGTTATGACTTTCCCCTTGAGGGGCTCATAGGTGTGGGATGTGGGATATTTGTGGTTTGCCCAGGACTGTCCCAGTTCACACCTGTGTTCTGGATTAATTGACAACATCCCCTTTCACTCTTGAAAATGTCCCCTTTAGACAATACAATTAGGTATTCACTCTAAAGCTCTGCCTCCACTTAAAATATAGATGATGTTTTTAAACTACCTCTCTTTGGTTTGGGCCAGAGACCTCATATTCCAAGAAATTTTGATTATGGAAGGTGATGTTATAAAATCTTCATCCAGTTTGGCTGCAGGGAAAAGGCTGTCTGGCACCAAGCTGTATTAATCTTGATGTTATTAAATAAGCTTAACTGGCAATCTGAAAATCAGTGCTTCACATTATGTGGGCTTTAAAATCCTGTGGTGGTGATGTTTGTTTAGGCCAGCTACTCCTGCTCTGTTACAACATAATGCTTCTTACACCATAGTTGGAAATTTGATGCTAAGCACAAAGTATTTTGAACAGAGTAGAGTCTAAATAAATTATTGCCTCTCTTTCTTCCCTCCTTCCCGCTTTCTTCCTTTTAGCTGTCCTGAAATCTATGGATCGTACTGGAAAAACAGGTTGGAGGGCATATCTCCTGTCACATAACATTACCTTTCTGTAGCAGCTGATTTATTCTCTGTGTCCTCAGGTTAACCTGAACAACACCTATAAACTGTAGAACAAAATAACTCTCCATTAAAATCCTAACAATTGTTACGAAGGCTCCTGCCTGGGGAGCTTTTCCTCGCTGCTCTGAGGTGTGTTGCAAGAAGGGGAAAGTTGCATCTTCATTAGTTACCCATGGCTTGATCCAGGTGTCACCTTCTAAGTTAGGAAGAGAGGGGGCAACCTCACACCAAATGCCCTGGTGACACATTTGGTTTTTAAGGGAGCAAAATTCTGAAACTGAAAGGATCTTCTTTTTTTATTCGACTAGCAAAATCATGTTGATTAAGTCAAGCAGGTGCTGGGTATGTGCTAAACTAGTTGATGGTTTTCAGAGTACTGAGGGGCTATTTTTAAGTGTTTCTATATTATTCTCAGCCAAGCTGCTGGATGAAAAGTACAAAGGGCTAAAAATATTTACGGTTTCAGTAATGTCTGTTTTAAAAGAAACCATCCTGTGTGATTTTTTTTTCCATTAGTAGGAAAAGCATATTATGGCTTAGAGACAAATGATCACAAGCAGTTTGTCCAGCACATAGGTTTTCAGGTAAAATAACTATCAGAAGGGCAGTAAGTTGGGCTAGAAATCATCAAGAGTTGAAAAACCAAGTGAAGAATGAAAACAGATGTGACTGTAGCTACTTTTACTATCGTAGTTTGATTACTACTCTTTTCCTGCTATTAGCTGAAGGTCCTATTGAAAATAGTATCGCTTATTTTCAAAACTTTGTGTATGTAAGGAAACAGTTTAACTTGTTAGGAGACAAGTTGGATTGCATCTGAGCTCCATCTCTTGGATACGTGACCCTGGATAAGTTGCTTTCCCCCTCAGTGTATCCATCTGTAAAATGGGGATAATAACAGTGCCTGCTTCTTAAGGTTATTGTGAGGATTAAGTGAGATGACACTCAGAACCTGATATATAGTAAGTGCTCAGTAAATATTGTTGTCATTGTCGTTCAGTCAGTAAATCACGTCCGACTCTTGGTGACCCCATGGACTGTAGAACGCTGTAGAAGGGCTTGCCTGCCCTTCACTATCTCCCAGCGTTTGCCCAGGTTCGTGTCCATCATCCTCGGCCAGCCTCTTCTCCGTTTGCCTTCAATCTTTCCCAGCATTAGGGTCTTTTCCAATGAATCAGCCCTTCACATCAGATGCCAAAGTATTGGACCTTCAGCTTCAGCATCAGTCCTCCCAATGAATATTCAGGGTTGATTTCCTTTAGGATTAACTGATTTGATCTCCTTGCCGTCCAAGGAACTTTTAAGAATCTTCTCCAGCACCACAATTTGAAAGCATCAGTTCTTCGGCACTTAGCCCTCCTTATGGTCCGACTCTCAGAGTCATACATGACTACAGGAAAAACTATACCTTAGACTATATGGACCTTTGTTGACAAAGTGATGTCTCTGCTTTTTAATATGATGTCTAAGTTTGTGATAGCTTTCCATCCAAAGGAGCAAGCGTCTTTTAATTTCATGGCTGCAGTCACTGTCCACAGTGATTTTGAAGTCCAAGAAAATAAAATCTCTCATTGCTTCCACTTTTTCCCCATCTATTTGACATGAAGTGATGGGACCGGATACCATGATCTTAGTTTTTTGATACTGACTACATGTATTTTTGACCTTTTGAGAATTTTGGTTTTTCCATTGTGGTAAAAAGCACACAATATCAAATGTACCCTCTTAATCATTCTTTTGGAAAAGGAAATGGCAACCCACTCCAGCATTCTTGCCTGGAGAATCATTCTTTAAGTGTGTAATTCAGTGGTGTTAACTATGTTTACGTTGTTGTGTAAAGGATCTCTAGCACTTTTTCATCTTGAAAAACTGAAATGTTTACTATTTTTTGAAAGTTCGTTTTCCTTCACAGTCAGCTCTATGGCTCTGTGGATGGAGCATGAGAGTTCAGGCTCCATCAGGGTAGACGTTTAGGCTCTTCTGTTCACTGTTGTCTTCCAAGTGCTGAATCCCCATGCCTGGCCCAGAGCAGGGGCTCAGTTAACATTTGCCTAGTGAATGAATGGATGGATGGTTAGAGGGAGAGAGGGAGGAAGGGACAGGAAACAGTGAGGCTTCATTCAATATACTAGATGTGTTTTTGAAAATTTATCTCTTAAACAATAAACCCTTTTTTTGAAGTGATCTTTAATACAAATGGAAAACTGACTCCTTTCACAAGGAAACAATTTTTAACAACAAATAACTACTTAATTATTTATAAGTTCTGATTTGGGTAGGTCAGCTTTTATTAAACTGGAAAAAAAAAAGGTGTACTGAATGGAGACATGGCAAAAGAAAAGAGGACTTAATTAAATGATTTGTCTAAAATTTGACCAAGATTCACTTTTAAGTGCAAACTTTTTTTTCTTTTTTTACTTTCATTCAGAACTGGCTGCCAGACCTACTTTTTCCTTAGGCATTTGTGAATCATCTTGTTCTTTCTTTTAGAAATCAAAAGTTTAGGTCTCGATCAGTTATTTACCAAAACTGGCGGAACACTCCCTTTCCACTGAGAGTGTGCATCACCTCTTTTTGCATCTTTTGAAAGCATGTCAGCTGAACATTGTCTGGAAATGGCCCAAACTCTGTGGGTGGGAAGAAAGGAAGGAAGAACATGTCTGTCACCTAGAACCTGCCACCTATGGAATAAATTGTAGTCTTCATCTGCAGAATTTGCATTTAAATTATCTACTCTGCTGGGAAAAAGATTTTTTTGTAGATAGAGTTTATTTCCTTCTGGGTGAAAAGTGTTACTTTTTATTGTGCAACCTTATATTTTGTTTTTATAACATATTAAAAACTTCCAAGGGCTTGCCAGGTGGCTCAGTGGTAAAAGAAGCCACCTGCCAGTGCAGGAGACACAGGTTTGATCCCTGGGTTGGGAAGATGCGTGGAGAAGGGAATGGCAACCCACTCCAGGATTCTTGCTTGGGAAATCCCACGGACAGAGGAGCCTGGTGGACTACAATTTTTTGGAGGGTCGAAAAAGTTGGGCACGACTTAGAAACTAAACAACAACAAAATGTTCCAATGAGCATTTTATTTTGTACTGAAGGATGGATCTTAGAAAGTGGGCACAAAATGTGCCTTACACAGTGGTTCGCTGCCTTCTCCCAGGGAGAGGGGGCCCGCACGGCCACAGACTTTGCAGTCCCGGAAGGAAGATGATGGGAAGCCGTATCACCTGCCCAGGTTTTGGGGGAGTCCCATCCCAACACAGTGGCTCTATGTAACCAGGAGCAAAAGTACATCTCTCCTTTCAGCTGACAGTTGACAAACCCTCACTGTTTCTGTGAGCTTCCCAAGTGGATCAGCTGTAAGAATCCACCTGCCAGTATAGGAGACCAGGGTTCGATTCCTGGGTTGGGAAGTTGCCCTGGAGGAGGAAAAGGCTACACACTCCAGTATTCTTATCTGGAAAATCCCATGGACAGAGGAGCCTGGTGGGCTACAGTCCATGGGGTCACAAAGAGCTGGACATGACTGAGCAACTGAGCACATTCACACTCTGTTCCCATGGCAGAGACAGTCACCCATCTTCCAAAAGGTGGCATCTTGAGTCATTTCCATTGTGATTCTGACCTGTTTTCTGAAAAGTGACACAGGAAAATGATCTTNCCATGGACAGAGGAGCCTGGTGGGCTACAGTCCATGGGGTCACAAAGAGCTGGACATGACTGAGCAACTGAGCACATTCACACTCTGTTCCCATGGCAGAGACAGTCACCCATCTTCCAAAAGGTGGCATCTTGAGTCATTTCCATTGTGATTCTGACCTGTTTTCTGAAAAGTGACACAGGAAAATGATCTTACCTCGTCATTCTTTCCCAGGCCACAAGACAGAGCTTACCTCTGAAACAGAGATCATAAAATTCTGAGAGGTCTCCACCGTTTCTCTAAATGGTTCCTGTTTTTGTATCTGAATTCTCTGATAGCTGGAGAGTTTCTAAAATCTTGCCTGTTGTTTCAATTCCCTCTTGATTCCGCACCTAAAGAGAGACAGAAACTGAATCAAAGGCGGTTCCCTGGTCTGGACTCTGAGGACAGGATACTACTCGTGAAGCAGTCAGCGCATCCTACCCCTGGCCTGCCCTCCCACAGCTCCCCGCTGCCCAGAGAGTCCAGCCTCCACATCTATGCAGTTCTGCTGACCTGGCCCCCACAGGACACTCCAGTCACATCAGGGTGTTTTCGCTTCATTGACCTCTTATTTACCTCTCTGACCAGAGGCCACTGTTCTTCCTCGGCTGCTCCTTCTCCTGAAAATGCCACCCCACCCCCCACCAGCTTTTCATTTTTCTAACTCTGGCTCATCCTTCAGTCTCATCTTAAGACTTCCTCCAACAAGCCTTCCCTGATTCCCACCCTTAAGGAGCACCCCCATCAGTTGTTTATGCTTTCCCTCCTATCTTTCTTAGCCTTTATTAGAATTTTAATTACTCATTTACATCTGGATTTGTTTCTTTGATGGTTCTCCCTCCCATTCGACAAAAAGCCCCATCACAGACCACAGCTGTCTGATCTTTGTAACACCCAGTTAGCCCACTTTGAAGCAGAAGGTGATGGTGGTGATTTAGTCACTAAGTCGTGTCCGACTGTTGCGACCCCATGGACTGTAGCCCACCAGGCTCCTCTGTCCATGGGCTTCTCCAGGCAAGAATACGGGAGTGTGTTTCCATTTCCTTCTCTAGGGGATCTTCCTGACCCAGGATTGAACCCAGGTCTCCTGCATTGCAGGCAGATTCTTCATCCACTGAACTACGAGGGAAGCCCTAAGCAGAAGGTAGGCAGTGGTGACTAGAAAGACCTCAGAATGAAAAAGTAGATAGAAGCTNGGAGTGTGTTTCCATTTCCTTCTCTAGGGGATCTTCCTGACCCAGGATTGAACCCAGGTCTCCTGCATTGCAGGCAGATTCTTCATCCACTGAACTACGAGGGAAGCCCTAAGCAGAAGGTAGGCAGTGGTGACTAGAAAGACCTCAGAATGAAAAAGTAGATAGAAGCTGTACTTTAAAGGAACGAAAAATTCCTCTAAGATCAGAAAAGGATAATTTTGATTACCTTAATGCACAGATGATATTAACATTGCTGTTTGATGGCCCTTAATAAATTCTTGCCCAAATTCATGCCTCATGTGCTGTAACTGTCCCCAATAAATGAGACTTTTTTAAAAGTCTCTTTTAAACTGTATCCATGTTCTTGTTATAGTAGTAGTATGCAGGTTGACAATTTATATTTGGTCTTCAATCTTTATTGCAAAGTAAAAAAAGTAAAAGCATTTTTATAGTATCTGACACTTGATTTGTAATTGATATTTGATTTGAATCTGACGTTTCTCATTTGTAATATCAAAAACTTTACTCTTAAATGGGTATCCGAAATTGACAAATACTCTTCATGTGTATTAATAGGAAACTTTCATACAACTTTAACATTAGGTTTCTTTTGAAAACTTCAACATGCAGTATCTAACACTTTCAGTGCAGATCTTCATTTTCCTGATCAAATTCAGCATAATGGCCACATTGGTGTTTGAGCAGAGATACCCTGGAATATCTGTGTTGTTAGAAAAGTTGGTTATGAAATACGATTTTATGAATCAGATTGTACTGTAATAGACTTGGTCATCTTCAAATGATTCCTTCAGTAAATCTATTTATATCATCTAGTTTATCTTTTCTAAATCTGAATTTTAATAAGTACCTATTTTTCTTGAATTGAGGGTAACTCTGCAAAGAATAAGTAAATGAATTAAGAGAATGTGTTATTTTGCTTTGGGCAAATGTATATTCGTTAATTCACTGCCCTACATCCGATAGCCAGGAAGAAGGGGTTGGGGGAGGCCCACATAACTGATTTTCTCTTTTGCCTGGAAACTTGTTGGAACCTGTCTTAAGGAATTCTGAGCAGATGTTGAAGGGTGAAACTATGGTTTTCAGTTTAGCTGGAGAAACTTAGTTTTAGTGGATAACAATAATAAAAGTGGGACAATTCTATCTGAAACAGATATTTTATTATAACTTTTGGAAACTGATCATCTTCACTGTACACACTGCACTTATAAAGAACAATAATTTACTTTGCTTTGTACCTGTTTTGTGCCAGTTATTTATTTATTTTAAAGACTCTTTTTAATGTGGGCCATTTAAAAAGTCTTTATTGAGTTTGTTCCAGTATTGCTTCTATTTTATGTTTTGATTTTTTGGCTGTGAGGCATGTGGGATCTTAGCTTTCCGACCAGGCAGGGATGGAACCCCCAGTCTCTACACTGGAGGGTAAAGTCTCAACCCTGGACCACCAGGGAAGTCCCTGTTTAAAGGGCAAGAAGGTATAGTCAAGGCGCCCTAGGTCCATGTGCATTTTAGAATAACTGTAAGCTCGTGATCCTTAGCTCTCACTGTTCTAGTTCAAGTTAGGACCCTCTCTGTTCGTTCTGTTCCAGCAGTCATCACTCAGACTCAACCTACCAATTTATCACTCGAGTTTAGCTTCTTCAGTTCCTTCCCACTCCTCTTCTCCTGACAGCTTCTTGAGCTGTCACCCTTTCTGCTTCTGGGTGCCTTGTTATTCTGTCACTGCCAGCCTCCTGTCATGGAATGAAGATCTAGGCCTGAAGATCTTAGAAACAGATTCCTGGAGAGTAGACCTTCAGAGGTTTTTATCAACTCTGTTTCCACCTCCTTCAAATTTTTATTTTCAAATCTAAAATATTAAAAAAATTTTAAATTCAGACTTAATTCAGATTCAAATTATTTCTAGCCCCCTCATAGTTCAGTCTGAAGTTCATCTGTGTAGGAATGGAGCTAACTAAACTAGTGAATGTTAATGAACTTGAAAAGATACACTTGCTTACTTAAGAGAACAAATTACTTTCAGCCACATAGAAATGTCCACTTATTTTTATTAATAAAAGTGAATTGCATTGAAAGGAAGAGTTTGCTATCCTTCAACAATTGTTTTTAGTAGTTGATTAAAATCAGTAGTCTGTTTTCAAAGCAAGGGTTATGTTAGCGTTGTTTATCCTTCATGGTTGTTGCTTGGTTAATATCAGCAGATTAATGTGATTAGCTAGAGCTGAAAGAACCTGGGAGAGTAGGTAGGGACTCAGGAGAGATAGCTTGGGCTTCCCTTGTGGCTCAGCTGGTAAAGAATCCGCCTGCAACGTGGGAAACCTGGGTTTGATCCCTGGGTTGGGAAAATCCCCTAGAGAAGGGAAAGGCTACCCGCTCCAGTATTTTGGCCTGGAGAATTCCATGGACTAAGTCCATGAGATCGCAAAGAGTCATACATGACTGAGTGATTTTCACTTTCAGGGGAGATAGAACAGCTGCTATGGAGGGGTCAAGTCCAGCAGGTGAACATGGGATGTGTCAGATATCGTTCCAGACCATGCTTCCTAGGGCATGAGGAAGCATCTGTGAGTCTCAGCCTGGAGCACACATCTGTATGTGCCTGAGTGTAGCGGGAGAGGAGGGTTCTAATGGGTGGGCAGGAGACACACATGGAGACCCCAGTAACCACTGATACTCTCTGTCCACGTAGCAAGCAGTGTCCACAAGAATTTTGGACTCAGTCGTTAGTCAGGGGCTCTTGGGCAGGACTGCAGTTCCTAAGAGGGAGGTTGGAGAAGTCATAGCAGAGCCCTGCTTGACTTTCCTGAGCTTCAGTTTTTGATTCTGTAAATGGAAATGATAATAAAATTATCTCATGGGGTTATTTTGAAGGCTAATTGAAAGAATATATGTGAAGACCCTAGAGTAGCACCTAGTGCCCAGTAAGTATTTAAATGTTTGCTCTTATTATTTTTACATGAAAGTAATAAAACAGTATTTTTTTAAATGTCCTACAACTGAGATTTATTATTCCTCAATTCTGTTATTTTAATCAATGAAATTTTATCTGTTATAGGTAGGTGATTTCCATAGGTGTTTTTTGGGAGGGGGAAGGAAACTATTTCAGTAGTAAATCTGTTCATAACAAAAAAAAGTATTTAAATGCTGAGAAAAGAATTTTTCATTTTGGGGACAAATCCTTATTTTTGCTAAGTTCATAGAGTTCTTCCCCAGTGGTACCAAACTGTAAAGTTCATGGGAAAGAGGATGCAACAATTACTCCATAATGTTAGGGCAGGTGTAGAAAAAAAGGATGCACATTGTATTAAGGCCATAATACTATTCAGAAATGTCCTCAATGAAAATATAATGTTTTCTTTTGTTAGCAGGATAAGAATTTCATGACCTAAAGCCAAAATAGCAACAAAAATAGCAGCTCAACAATCCAAGTGATTTTCGGTGTCTTGATCATTTAACATTTTCTCCAAAGTATAAACTATAGTTTGTTAAGGTTTTATTGAAATGATACCAAAATAAATTAAAAGTCAAATTGAATTATTGATATCACAGAAATCATAATTTCCCTTTTAAGAGTTGTATAAGGCTTAATAACTATAAGGGATTTAAAAGATGGTCTTCATGAGTAGTTACATTTTTTGAGGCTGTAAAAGTCAGGTATATTTGCTAAAAGACATCAGCTAGGGTCCTTATAAGTCTTAAAGTTTGGTCTAGCTCTGAAAGTTAACTATCCTTCACTTAGATCATAGATAATATACTAGTAATGTTTTCTAGTCACATTGTGTTAATAAAATAAGATGCCCTTCAGTAGATGGATTTTTAAACATTATAGACAATAGACTGGTATAGCCACTTTGGAAGACAGTGTGGCAGTTTCTTACAGAGCTCATCATAGACTTATGCAGTTTAGCAGTTGTGATTATAGACATTTACACAAATGAGTGGGAAACTTTTGTCTGTACAAATCATGGACACGAATGTTTATAGTAGCTTTATTCATAATTGCCCCAAACCGGAGGTCACCAAGGTGTGTTTCAGTAGATGAATGGGTAAACTGTGGTATGTCCATGCAATGGAATATTATTTGGCACTAAAAAGAAATGGGCTAGCAAGACATTCATTGGTGGGGCTGATGCTGGAGCTGAAGCTCCTGTACTTTGGCCACCTGATGCGAGGAGCTGACTCATTGGAAAAGACCCTGATGCTGGAAAAGATAGAAGGCAGGAGGAGAAGGGGATGACAGAGGATGAGATGGTTGGATGGCATCACCAACTTGATGGACATGGGTTTGGGTAGACTCCAGGAGTTGGTGATGGACAGGAAGGCCTGGCGTTCTACAGTCCATGGGGTCACAAAGAGTCAGTCATGACTGAGTGACTGAACAACAAAGCAAGATGGAAAAAGTCAATCTGAAAAGGGCGTATACTGAATGATTCCAACTACAAGAAAGGCCAAACTAGAGAAATTAAAGAGCAGTTGTTGCCAGAGCCTTGGGGGAAGCAGAGGCAGGCTGAATAGGTGATGCACAGTGGATTTTCAAGGCAGTGACATTATTTTGTGTGATATTGTAATGGCAGCTAGATGACAGCATTTTTCAAGCCCAGAGAATGATGTAACATGAAGAGTGAAACCTAATGTAAACTGTGGATTTGGGGTGAAAGTGAAGTCACTCAGTTGTGTCTGACTCTTTGTGACCCCATGGACTGTAGCCTACCAGGCTCCTCTGTCCATGGGATTTTCCAGGCAATAGTACTGGAGTGGATAGCCATTTCCTTCTCCAGGGAATCTTCCCAGCCCAGGGATCGAACCCAGGTCTCCCACATTGTAGACAGACGCTTTACCGCCTGAGCCACCAGGGAAGCTGGATTTGGGTTAGTAATAGCAAATTAATATGGATTCATTAACTGTAACACTGGCGCCATACTAAAGTAGTATGTTAATAACAGGAGACACTGGGAGGGAGAGGACCTTTCTGCTTTATAATTTTTCTATAAACCTAAATCTGCTCTAAAAAAAGGCCACTAATAAAAATATCTTAGAAGTAACTGTTAAAAATTGGGATTGACGTATATGCCCAACTATATATAAAATAGATAATAATGAGAACCTACTGTATAGCTCAGGGAACTCAATGTTATGTGGTGACCTAAATGGGAAGGCAGTTCAAAAAAAAAGAGGGGATGTATGTATACATGTGGCTGGTTCACTTTGCTGTACAGTAAAAACTAACACAACATTGTACGGCAACTATGCTCCAAAAAAAGAAAAAGACTGTAGTCAACTATAATAGAATAGTATCCCAACAGGGAAAAGCAAAATAACCCTGGATGTAACTTTTGTTATGGAATCTGCCCCTACCTTGTATCTCTGGTTATTTTTAAAAACTTCTTTTCATTTAGCTCACATTTTACCTCATTAGCTAGTAATGAACGGGTAGTTAAAAAAGTAAAAGGTAGTTTTATTGTTTTTGTATAGTTGCCTGTGGCAAACATGTCAGGTTGTGAAGAGCGGGTCAGGAGCAGAAGGGCTATCCCCCATGTTGCTGAGAGGTTCCCTTCTTCCTGCCCACACCCCAGTCCTCTTTTCTATCTTTAGCTGGGTTCTACCTGTCAGTAGGGGTTTCCCTGGTGGCTCAGATGGTAAAGAATCCACTTGCAATGAGAGAGACCTGGGTTCGATCCCTGGGTTGAGAAAATTCCCCTGGAGGAGGGCATGGTGACCCACTCCAGTATTCTTGCCTGGAGAATCCCATGGACAGAGGAGCCTGGCGGACCACATACAGTCCATGGGGTAGCAAGCTGTTGGACAGGACTGAGCTACTAGGCATAGCACATTGACAGCAGACAGAACATGTGGGGTGGTAGCTTATTGTGCTTTTAGCATTATGCCACTATATTTATTTTTACACTGTCTCTTTTAAAACTCACATTTTGTAGTTGAGGAAAGGAGACCCCTGGAGGAGGGAGGGTCTGTACACATGGGATCTGACTGTCATGACCTCTGGAGGAACATGAAGGTATATGACTGTCCTACCCTGCCCCTCCACCTGCCGTGGGAGTGGATGAGAAGCGGAGCCATTGGAAGAAGCTGGTCTCAGCCCAGGTGCCATGGGAGTGATCAGATAGCAGGACCCAGTTGGTTCTAGCTGGGGTAGATACTACCACCCCACAAACCAGCAGCTGCTAAGTGTTGTCTAAACCCTTATAATACATTATTAAGTGACATATGATTGTAATTTATGTGTATGTATTATTGTATTTTGTATTATATGAGAATCATATGTGCATTTAGTCAACTGTTAATTTCTGGCCTCAGGGAGAAGAGTGATAGAATTTAAATGCAGTATCTATTTGACTGTGGGAATAGCATTAAATTATTTTAGTAGGAATTAGCAGCTTTAACTTTTTAAGCTTGCTTGGCTGGAGCAATATTAACATTTGGGTGTTTTCTGTAGCTTGCAAATGTTTGTGATGTGGAAAAAGTGAAAGTTAGTCATTTAGTTGTGTCTCACTCTTTGTGACCCTGTGGACTATAGCCTGCCAGCTCCTCTATCCCTGGACTTCTCCAGGCAGGAGTACTGGAGTTGGTTGCCACTCCCTTCTCCAGGGAATCCTCCTGGCCCAGGGACTGAAGCCAGGTCTCCTCCATTGCAAGTGGATTCTTTACCATTTGAGCCTCTAAAGAAGCCCTGGTCCCTGGAAGGGTAGAGCTATTGTGGTAGTCAGTGTTTACTCTAGCTACTCCACAGAGCTGGTCATCTGTCTACATGCTGGGGACTAATAGTTGATTTTGTGGAGACCATGGTTTTAAAAGTCAATTTGCTTTCTAATTTTGTGATAAATATTTGAGAATTTTGAACTGTGTCTCTTCTTATTTAAGAATTTTGAACTATATCTCCTCTTATTGAATTTGTGATTCTGATAAGTTTCTGTTATAGTGGGGGATGAGAAATAACACTTTTCTTTATGTTCTTTTTTCTTAACATAAGAATTTTGTAAAGCAGACAGTAGCAGAGAGTTTTACAAGTCTTGATTCAGTATTATGGATTTCATCCTCGACCAAAGCACAGGATTTCTGAAATGTTTGAGAAATTCATCATCACAGAAATTATGTTTCAAAATCATATAATTTAAATTTTTAAATACAGTTTTCCTCCCTGAAACATAAAACTTCCCTCATTGATCTTAGAATTACATTACAATCTACTTTACCTTTGTTATGAGGCAAAATACACTTTCAAAGGGATTAGCCTATGTTAAACTTTTTAATGTTTAATAAAATTATTTATAAAAACACAGTATTTTTCATGTCCTCCAAATTGTTTTGAATTAAATTTCTTTTGACCTAGTGCATAGCTAGAACAAATAGAACTCTTTAAGGTTACAACATACCTGTGAACTGTAAGATTAATTTTCAGTTCTTTATTGTCCTTAGCATGTCTGCAATAGTAGTAGAGGTTTGTTCTGGTATTGATTCATATATTTGTTATTCTAATCGTCCCACTATTTCACTAATGTTTATATGCTGATGTTTTAGAAATAGTCAGAATATATATGTATGTATGTGCTTATTTATTTATATATTTATGATAGAAAAACAAGCATGACCTTTGATCCCACTGGAGATAACCATCATCTCTCAGTTATATGGAAGATAAGGTCCATCTCTTAGTCATATAGTAAGATTTACATCTTAGTAGTTGACATAAATCTCTGTGCTTATTGCCAGAGAATACTAAAATATGTACATCCATATGTACATAGTTTTGGAAGCAAAAAGAGAATCGTAATGTTTTATAGAGTAGCTGTATCTCTGCTGTCTCACTGGGACCTTCCTGGAATTCCAGAGCTGACACCTGCCTGGTTCAGGCTTACCCATGACATTTTCAGTTGATCTTTCACTTGTTTTCTTTTCTAGTTGACCTTCAAACAGAAAGTTCATAGCCTCTTCTCAGCTGTTAATGTGATTTACTTCTGTCTGGAAGTCAGGATTGTTGCTGAATTCATTGTTTGAAGGGGACTGAGGTTCTTGGTTTCATGCCAGAATGTTCCCTCCTAACAGAACTAAATCCACCAACCCCAATTTCAAAGATTCCTGGGTCTGTGGCTCTTGAACATGTTAGATTCCAGGTCAAGAGATTATTAGGCTTTTCCTGGCATATCTCACACATACTGGGTTGTCTGTTGGTTATAAGCCAGGTATCATTATAGCACTAATCAGCAAACACCCCAGTCACTGGCTTTGAGTTGGAAAAATTTAGTGCAGCCACTAACGTGCAATTCCTTATTAAAGACAGCTGAGTTAGTGATTGTTTAGCTTTTCAATTCTTATCTTTGTATTAAAACATATAATTTTTCTTTATTTTCAAAATGAGGAGTGCCAGTGTGTGCTTTTCAGGGTCCTGAGGCTCACGGGAAGTACATTATTAAATACAAGTGAAAAAGAGACATCTGATGAGCCCTGCGTATGGCAAAATCACAACTCTTAGTCCATCAGGGAGGCATTAGGTCATTGTTCCTCACACAGTGAAAAAGAATCATCTTGCCATGGAAAAAGAATATATAAGTATGTTTAATTAAAAGCAGTTTAGCAGACTCACAGATGTAGAGAAAAACCTAGTGGTTACCAGGTGGGGAGAGGTAAGTTGGAGTGGGCAAAATAAGGTAGGAGTTATGAGTTACAGACTCCTATATTTAAATAAATAAACTACAAGGATATTTTTAAAGTTATTTTTTAATTGGAGGAAAACTACAGTGTTGTGTTGGTTTCTGCCATACACCAACGTGAATCAATCATAAAGCTACTCTGTCCATGGGATTCTTCAGGCAAGAATACTGGAGTGGGTGGACATTTCCTTCTCCAGGGGATATTCCCTACCCAGGGATTGAACCTCAGCCTTATTTTATATAAGGCTCCGTCTCAGCCTTCCACCTCTCCATCCATCCCACCCCTCTAGGTCAGCACAGCACCAGGCTGGGCTCCCTGTGTTATATAGCAACTTCCTACTAGCTATTGATTTTATACATGATGGTGTATTTTAAAAAGCAATTTAGCAGAGTTATTGTCTAGTTAGCTGGCGTGGAGGACATTAGCAGTAATGGTCTTAAAGCCTTCAAGAGCCTCTCCCAAGCAAGACCACACTGGTTTCCTTAGAGTCCTGTCTTTGTGCCTTTACCACTCTCACTTCAGTATGAAACAAGATGAAACAGTGCAAAGGCAGAAAAAGATGTTTTAGAATCAGCTTATTAAGAATGAATTTTTCTTCATGGGTACTTAGTAACCCAAAAGGAGAACGAGTATAAATAAATTTTTAAATGTATAATTTCAGGTGGACACCAGCCGCTGTGCTGTTGTATGGCTATGCAAATACTCTCAGAATTTTAATATTTTATCAAAAGGCACAACTTCAAAATTGATACCTACCGACTCGTTTCTATGGTAACTACTATTGAAATATGTCTACCCAGTATGTGCCTTTCCATAATTTTTCTCTGAGAGTTTTGGGGAGCTCATTAATTTTACTTTCCTAACACTGACTGGATAGAATGAGAGAGATATATAAATATGCATATATTTTTCAATGAGGATATGAGACTATTGCAAAATTCCCTTAGATTCTTATAGAATATGACTACATCACTATGCATAAATATTTTTGACTAAAGCAGAAGTCTATTGTTTTATAAGTTTAGTTAAACTAGTAGAACCAGGTAAGTACTAATTTCTAAGAGAGAGATGATTCTGGCTTCCTCAGTATTTTCTAGTACTTATAGGTGGAACTTTCAGATTCAGCACTTGTTGATTTCTGGAATGACCAGTGTCCCTTTAAAATTAAGCTTCATTTGACTGTCTCTATAAGACCCACCAGGCCATGAGGCTTCATTTAATGGAGTTCTGACCTGGATTTAATTAACCCTCTTTGTGCTCCTTCTTCCTGGTCAAAGGTTTGTGGAAGTCATAGCTTATTTCTTTGAAAATCTCAGTACTTCCCAACAGGGTCACTCAGCAAAGCTGACTACAAGGCACCCAAGGAATTCCATCACATTGTATATTTAAGTTAAAATGTACTATTGATTTGTTTTGAGAACTTCCCCACCTTTTTCTCAAGGCCTGAGCATCACAAAACAAACAGATGTGGTCAGGTGGTCATCTTGAGACGTAAAATATGTGCTCACTGAGAATATTATGCTTATGGCTGGGCTCATGACATTTATCTAGTTGAATTCAAAGGGAACCGTTTTAGAAGGTGAAGTGGCAAGAAATAGTTACTAAGGAAACGAAACTACCCTGGGCCTGACAGGAGGGGAATCTCACTCAGTTTACAAGGATGATGGAGAAGCCAGGATGTCCCTGAGTTTGTTAGACATGGTTGCTCATGATAATGTTTGACTACTTGCTGAGGAGGAATGAGTATTTAAGGCCCTTTGTTTCTACTTTCAAGTTCTAGGCTTCTCAAATAACGGTGTTGCTACTCCTGGGTCATGGGGAATGGTTTTGCAGTTTCACAAATCCATTACTATACTGTAAACACATGTAGTCTTCAATTTATTTTTAATTGAAGTATAATTGATCTACAGTGTTCTGTTAGTTTCTTGTATACAGGAAAATGATTCAGTTTATATATACTTTGAAAGATTCTTTCTCCATTATAAGTTATTACGAGATATTGAATGTAGTTCTCTGTGCTATACAGTAAGCCCTTTTTATCTGTTTTATATATAGTAATGTGTATCTGCAGATGACACCACCCTTATGGCAGAAAGTGAAAAGGAGCTAAAAAGCCTCTTGATGAAAGTGAAAGAGGAGAGTGAAAAAGTTGGCTTAAAGCTCAACATTCAGAAAACGAAGATCATGGCATCCGGTCCCTTCACTTCATGGGAAATAGATGGGGAAACAGTGGAAACAGTGTCAGACTTTATTTTTTTGGGCTCCAAAATCACTGCAGATGGTGACTGCAGCCATGAAATTAGAAGACGCTTACTCCTTGGAAGAAAAGTTATGACCAACCTGGATAGCATATTCAAAAGCAGAGACATTACTTTGCCGACTAAGGTCCG
>SJYX01016022.1:88264-202459 GCA_006410675.1 Oreotragus oreotragus
AGCCATGAAATTAGAAGACGCTTACTCCTTGGAAGAAAAGTTATGACCAACCTGGATAGCATATTCAAAAGCAGAGACATTACTTTGCCGACTAAGGTCCGCCTAGTCAAGGCTATGGTTTTTCCTGTGGTCATGTATGGATGTGAAAGTTGGACTGTGAAGAAAGCTGAGCGCCGAAGAATTGATGCTTTTGAACTGTGGTGTTGGAGAAGACTCTTGAGAGTCCCTTGGACTGCAAGGAGATCCAACCAGTCCATTCTGAAGAGATCAACCCTGGGATTTCTTTGGAAGGACTGATGCTAAAGCTGAAACTCCAGTACTTTGGCCACCTCATGCGAAGAGTTGACTCATTGGAAAAGACTCTGATGCTGGGAGGGATTGGGGGCAGGAGGAGAAGGGAACGACCGAGGATGAGATGGCTGGGTGGCATCACGGACTCGATGGACATGAGTCTGAGTGAACTCGGCGAGATGGTGATGGACAGGGAGGCCTGGCGTGCTGCGAATCATGGGGTCGCAAAGAGTCGGACACGACTGAGCGACTGAACTGAACTGAACTGAACCAGAAGAGTTTGGGAAAGGTGGAAAGGAGACACCACGTGTCCATCCACTTCCCAGAATCCCTCTCACCAGCATCCATCTTGGCTGAGCGATGCGTGCACCACCAGGAAAGACCCTGAATTAGAATGATTGGCCAAAGACCACCCGGAAACTAATCCCATCACCGTAAAACCCGAGACTGCGAGCCACAGGGCAGAGCAGTTCTCCTGGTTTCCCTTACCCTACTGCTCTCCACCCGGGTGCCCTTTCCCAATAAAACCTCTTGCTTTGTCAGCACATGTGTCTCCTCGGACAATTCATTTCCAAGTGTTAGACAAGAGCCCAGTTTCAGGCCCTGAAACGGGTCCCCCTTCCTGCAACAAATTCACTGTGATATTATAAAATTCATAGTACCAGCCTGTCTCTAGAAAATACATGAAGCTGTGTCTAACATGTAGGGTGCTGTTAGATGTGGACTCCATTCAAATGTCATGGTCACAGAGGAAATAGTAGCTGAGCCAAATCATGCAGGTAGGGTCCAAACTATCTTCTGAGTGGCCATAAAACACTTTTCAAATGTAGAAAACACTTTCAAATGTTAGAATCTGTTTACACCCAGAGTCTAAACACTTTCAAACATAGGCCTCAGCTTTCATGTATGTTTTATGTCACTTCGTAGAAAAAATGTCACTATAGGTCCATCTCACTCTATCCTTAACTTGCTGTTAATTTACAAAAGGGGCTTAGAAAAGTCTGTGAGTAGTACTTCATGAGTTCTTGAAGAAATGTAAATATTCCAAAATGAAGTTCCAATTTCATACCTGTTTCCTAGTGGTTAATTAAAAAGGGGGACAGTACAACTAAAACAAAGGGATACATCTTGATTGTATGGCACCAAAGAGTGTTATTTACATCTCTAAATTATTTTTATAAGACAAAATACTTTGGATAAAAAGGAATTTTTTTTTTCCTACTAAAGTTTTATTTGCTGATCACAAAAATACTTTATTGAACAGTCCAGTATACGATAAGAGTTGGGTTGCACACAGATAATAAGTGGTAGATCCAAACCCCATTAACTATGCTCTGAGCTCTTAACCAGTCTGTCATCCTATCTCCTAAGTTACTATTCTGCTGGTGTTAGAATAAGCTACCCTTGCAATAGGGAAGAACAAATCTAAATCCTTATTGTATTTGTTTCTTCTACATTAACCTCTGTATTCCATTGCTTTTGCTGCTGTCCCTAAAGGGATGTTGCCTGTAGCTTAAAGTATATATAATGGTCTATTTCTGGGAACCCTGCCTCCCATACCTACGTTAAACTAAAATCTTTGTTTAAGTTCACAGGAGCCAGGCCCACCTGTGAATGGCTGCAAGAAAGAAAAAAATAGCACATCCCCTCTAAAGTCTGGCTAGAACCAGGAAATATTTGCAACAACTTACTGTTACACAGATGACATCACCCTTATGGCAGAAAGTGAAGAAGAACTAAAAAGCCTCTTGATGAAAGTAAGAGGAGAGTGAAAAAGTTGGCTTAAAGCTCAACATTCAGAAAGGATGAGATAGTTGGATGGCATCACTGACTCAATGGACATGGGTTTGGGTAAACTCTGGGCAGGGAGGCCTAGCGTGCTGTGGTTCATGGGGTTGCAGAGTCAGACACGACTGAGCGACTGAACTGAACTGAACTGGTTTTGGGTTTTTGTTTTTGTTTTTTGCTTTACTTCTTTACCCTTCTCTCTGTTCTATAAAAGAACTAGCATCCAAACTTGGAAAAAAATGGTTTCGGGGACACCAGTCTACTATCTTCTCAGTCTGCTGGATTTCCCAATAAAGTTGCTATTCCTGGCCCCAACACTCGTCTCTTGATTTATTGGCCTGTTTTGTGTGGCAAGCATTAGAGCTTGAATTCAGTAACACCCTGAGCTTGTTCACCAGTTCAGTTTCTAAGTTTATTTACTTACTCAAAATATCTAATACTACTGTACTATGTGAGAATGTGTTGGATGGACTATGAGGGTGAAAGATACATTGAGAACTGTAAGGAGTAGAATGACAAGTGTAAAGAAAAGACATGTACATTAATGACTATAACATAAGGTAAAGAGTGCCAAGTGCTACAAGAAAAAGAGAAAATACTTTCCCAAGGAATTCCAAGGAGGGAGAGACTAGTTTTAGCTTGAAAGAATAGCGTGGTAGAATCAGGGACAATTTTTGAGATACGCCTATGTGCCATCTCAAAGGCAGCTCAATAGAGGATGTGAGCAATGGAGTAGTGATGATGGTAATACAACATCTACTCTTAATTGAGCATTTACAATGCGGTCAACAATTAAAAAGCATTGTTTTATTTTTGTTGCTGTTTAGTCATTAAGTAGCACCCGACTCTTTTGTGACCCCCATGGACTGTATTCTGCCAGGCTTCTTTGTCCATGAGATTTCCCAGGGGAGTATACTGGAGTGGGTTGCCATTTCCTTCTCCACAAGATCTTCCTGACACAGGGATCAAAGCTATGTCTCCTGCACTGCAGCCTGATTCTTTACCACTGAGCCACCAGGGAAGCCCATTCTTTTATTTAATTCTCATTAAAATCTAATGAGTAGGCAGCCATTAAAAAGAATGAAATAAGACCATTTGCAGCAACATGGATGGATCCAGAGAGTGTCATACTAAGTGAAGTAAGTCAGACAGAGAAGAAATATCATATGACATCCCTTAAATGTGCAACCTAAAAAGAAATGATACAAATGAACTGACTTACAAACAGAAAGAGACTCACAGACTTAGAAAGCGAACTCATGATTGCCGGGGGGGAGGGATAGTTAAGGACTTTGCAAAGGTTATATACACACTACTACATTTAAAATGGACAATGAGCAAAAACTGACTGTATAGCACATGGAATTCTGCTCAATGTTAATGTACCAACCTAGATGGGAGAGAGGATTTGGGGGAGAATGGATACATGTATATGTATGGCTGAGTCCCTTCACTGTTCACCTCAAACTACCACAACAGTTTTAATTGGCTATACCCCAATACAAAATGCTTTTGGTGCTAAAAAAATTTAAATTAAAAAAAATCCAATGCGTAGGTATTTATCCTCCTTTTATAGATGAAGTTATCAGAGAGATGTAAGGTCACTCAATTAATAAATGATCACTCATGGGTCAAGTACATAATCCCAAAATGTATGCTATGGCTAATATAAGGGATGCTTCTGATAGAGCATCAAGTTATAGATCTAATGGGTAGAAAGGAAGAATTTTATTTGGTTCTAGTTGGGGAATAGGTAAGAAAAGGTAGTGAAGAAAATACAGTTGAGATAGGAATTTACATTTTGGAACTAGAATAGTTGGTTTGCTTTGTCAATTACAGGATTCTTAACTGAGGAATGGTTTTGTTCCCTTGATACCTGGCAATGTCTAAAGACACTGGTATTCACAACTGAGAAAGGTGGGGAGGGAATGCTACTGGCATTTAACTGAGGAGAGGCCAGGGATCCTGATAAGCATCCTACAATGAATAACATAACCTCACAACAAAGAATTATCTGGCCTAAAATGTCAGTAGTACCAATGTTCGTTGTTAAGGTAGAATCACTTTAGAGAGTGAGTCAGAATGAAGGTGAAGGGTCAACAGATAATGGACCTAGAAATTATCATACTAAGTGAAGTAATCAGACAAAAAAAAAGACAAGTATCACATGATATCACTTGTATGTGGAATCTAAAATATGATACAAATGAACTTGCAAAACAGAAACAGACTCATAGACATAGAAAATGAACTTATGGTTACCAAAGGGTAAAGAGGGGTGAGCGGTAAATTAGGAATTTGGGATTAACAGATACACATTACTATATATAAAATACACAACCAACAAGCACCTAATATACAGAACAGGGAATGATATTCAGTATCTTGTAATAATCTATAATGGAAAATAATATGAAAAAGAATATACATACATATAAATGAATCACTTTGCTATATACCTGAAACATTATAAATCAACTACGCTGCTGCGTCACTTCAGTCGTGTCCAACTCCGTGCAACCCCACAGACGGCAGCCCACTAGGCTCCCCCATCCCTGGGATTCTCAAGGCAAGAACACTGGAGTCGGTTGCCATTTCCTTCTCCAATAAAATAAGTCAATTAAAAATTAATTAAAAAAAATAATGAAGATGAAAGGGGTAGTGGGTTAATTCAGCACACACAAAAAAAGAAACTCTGTAGCTCAAAGCTGGCCAATTAGAATCAGAAGCAAAAGGAAAGAACAAGAGAAATAGAGAAAAAAGAGAGAATGAGAGAGAAAGAAAAGGCTGTAGTGGGGTGGAGGGTGGGTAGAGAGAATAACTACTCTTCTTTTTACAGTTTCTGATGCATAGAAAGAAGTAAGAACAGAGCACATAGGAAAAGAAGGCCAAATTAAAGTCTTTTTTCAGAACTAAAAGTAGAAACAGGAGAACCAAGAATATACTCTTTCTAAAGGAGACTATATGTAAGAACTTGAAGTTACACTGTTGTGCTGAATGCACAATGACAGGAATGTGCATAGAATACTCTTTTATCATAGTAACTATTACAAATAATAGCAAGATATTTTGGTGAGATTTGTGGGAAAACAAAAATAACACAAAAACCCCAAGGGATTAAGATAGATTGATGTATTCGAAATTATTTTAAAATTTGTGTTTTTTAATACTAACAAAACATGTCTATTACATATATTTTAAGAATAAGTGAGTTTATTTTTTTCAATATTTTATATATAATTTTATTTTATCTCAATTGATGATCAGGCAAGGAAAGAGACACATTCATCCATGGAAGATATAGTAATTGCATTAAACTGGTAAGTTTCTTTTCTTTTTTTTGCTTTTTATTATTATTTTTTTTAACTTTACAATACTGTATTGGTATTGCCATACATCAGCATGAATCCGCCACAGGTGTACATAAGTTCCCACTCCTGAATCGCCCTCCTACCTCCCTCCCTATACCATCCCTCTCGGTTATCCCAGTGCACCAGCCCCAAGCATCCTTTATCCTGCATCGAACCTAGACTGGCAATTCATTTCTTATATGATATTATACATGTTTCAATGCCATTCTCCCAAATCATCTCGCCCGCTCCCTCTCCCACAGAGTCAAAAAGTCTGTTCTATACGTCTGCATCTTTTTTGCTGTCTCGCATGTAGGGTTATTGTTGCCATCTTTCTAAATTCCATATATATATGTGTGTTGCTGCTGCTGCTGCTGCTGCTGCTAAGTCACTTCAGTCGTGTCCGACTCTGTGCAACCCCATAGACGGCAGCCCACCAGGCTCCTCTGTCCCTGGGATTCTCCAGGCAAGAACACTGGAGTGGGTTGCCATTTCCTCCTCCAATGCAGGAAAGTGAAAAGTGAAAGTGAAGTCGCTCAGTTGTGTCCCACTCGTAGTGACCCCATCGACCGCAGCCTACCAGGCTCCTCTGCCCACTGAATTGGTGTTTTTCTTTCTGGCTTACTTACAAAAATAACACAAAAAACCCAAGGGATTAAGATAGATTGATGTATTATAAATTATTTTAAATTTTGTTTTTTTTTTAATACTAACAAAACATGTCTATTACATATATTTTAAGAATAAGTGAGTTTAAAAATGTAATAATCTAACTTAAAATTGTTTAACTAACCTGGCTTTCTGGATCAAGGTGGCCAAGGTTCTCCTGCTTTACTACGAATAAATTCAGGAAGAAACAAGATTTTCTAAATTTATAAAAAAAAAAAGGGGGGGGCGGAAATGACTTCTTAAAAACTCAAAATTTCTATATACCAAAGTTCATGAAAAAAAGTGACATGTTAGTTGCTTGGTCATGTCCAGCTCTTTGCAACCCATGGACTGTAGCCCACCAGGCTCTTCTGGGCAAGATGACTTGAGTAGGTAGCCATTCCCTTCTCCAGGGGATCTTCCTGACCCAGGATTTGAACACAGGTCTCCTGCATTGCAGGTGGATTCTTTACTATCTGAGCCACCAGGGAAGTCCTAAGCAACATGAAAAGGCAAATTGGGAAAATATCTACAATAAATATCATAAGGGCCAATAAGTTAATTTACAAAGAGTGCATACAAAATAAATATTAATAAGCCCAATGGAAAAAAGGCATAAACATATGAACTTACAGAAACTATATGAATTCAAAAAACTGTTAATAAACAAATAAAAATGTCAGTCTCATCATTTATTTTTAAAACACCTAAAAATATCTAGATTCAATGCAATCCCTATCAAAATTTCAGATGGCTTCTTTGTAGAAACTGACAAGCTGATTCTAAAAATTAACATAGACTCAAAATAGGCAAAACAATCTTGAAAAAGAAAAAGTTGGAGGACTTATACTTGCCAATTTCAAAATTTACTACAAAGCTACAGTAATTGAGACTGTATGGTACTGGCTTCAGAATAAACATTAAGATCAATAAAACAGAACTGAAGGTCTGTTAAAACCTTCAGTTTTGTGGTCAATTGATTGGGGAAGGCAGGGGTCGGGGGGAGCACATGGTCAACTGGTTTTTAAAAAGAGTTCTAAGGTAATTCAGTTGGGGAAAGAATTGCTTTTTCAACAAATTATGCCAGACAACTGGAGATCCATAAACTAAAGAATGAAGTTAGGTCCATACTTTATGCCATATATAAAAATCAGTTCAAACTGATCAAAGATCTAAATGTAAGAGCTGAAACTATAAAACTGTAGAAAACAAGGCACAAATTTTACGATCTTAGATTAGGCAATGGTTTCTTAAGATATGAAAACAACAGAAAAATATTAGATAAATTAGACATTCAGTTCAGTCACTCAGTCTTTTGTCCGACTCTTTGTGACCCCATAAACCGCAGCACGTCAGGCCTCCCTGTCCATCACCAACTCTCGGAATTCACCCAGACTCACGTCCATCGAGTCAGTGATGCCATTCAGCCATCTCATCCTCTGTCGTCCCCTTCTCCTCCTGTCCCCAATCCCTCCCAGCATCAGGGTCTTTTCCAATGAGTCAACTCTTCGCACGAGGTGGCCAAAGTATTGGAGTTTCAGCTTCAGCATTAGTCCTTTCAATGAACACCCAGGACTGATCTCGTTTAGGACGGACTGGTTGGATCTCCTTGAAGTCCAAGGGACTCTCAAGAGTCTTCTCCAACATCACAGTTCAAAAGCATCGATTCTTCAGCACTCAGCTTTCTGCACAGTCCAACTCTCACATCCATACATGACTACGGGAAAAACCATAGCCTTGACTAGATGGACCTTTGTTGGCAAAGGAATGTCTCTGCTTTTGAATATGCTATCTAGGTTGGTCATAACTTTCCTTCCAAGGAGTAAGTGTCTTTTAATTTCATGGCTGAAATCACCATCTGCAGTGATTTTAGAGCCCCCAAAAATAAAGTCTGCCACTGTTTCCCCAACTATTTCCCATGAAGTGATGGGACCGGATGCCATGATCTTCGTTTTCTGAATGTTGAGCTTTAAGCCAACTTTTTCAATCTCCTCTTTCACTTTCATCAAGAGGCTTTTTAGTTCTTCTTCACTTTCTCCCATAAGGGTGGTGTCATCTGCATATCTGAGGTTATTGATANGATGCCATGATCTTCGTTTTCTGAATGTTGAGCTTTAAGCCAATTTTTTCACTCCCCTCTTTTACTTTCATCAAGAGGCTTTTTAGTTCCTCTTCACTTTCTGCCATAAGGGTGGTGTCATCTGCATATCTGAGGTTATTGATATTTCTCCCGACAATCTTGATTCTAGCTTGTGTTTCTTCCAGTCCAGCATTTCTCATGATGTACTCTTCATAGAAGTTAAATAAGCAGGGTGACAATATACAGCCTTGACGTACTCCTTTTCCTATTTGGAACCAGTCTGTTGTTCCATGTCCAGTTCTAACTGTTGCTTCCTGACCTGCATACAGATTTCTCAAGAGGCAGGTCAGGTGATCTGGTATTCCCAGAATTTTCCACAGTTTATTGTGATCCACACAGTCAAAGGCTTTGGCATCGTCAATAAAGCAGAAATAGATGTTTTTCTGGAACTCTCTTGCTTTTTCCATGATCCAGCGGATGTTGACAATTTGGTCTCTAGTTCCTCTGCCTTTTCTAAAACCAGCTTGAACATCTGGAAGTTCACGGTTCATGTATTGCTGAAGCTTGGCTTGGGTGAGGTTAGGCTAGGTTATGTTGCACTAGTAATAGCTCTTAAAATCTTAGGTGCTCATGAAACATAAGCTTGTTTCTCACTCACACTATGTGTCCAGCCACAGTCAGCAAGCTGCTAGTCTGCCCCACAACATCCCACTCCAGTACACAAGCTGAGGGAGCCTCCATCATTCAAACCATACCTGTGTGAACTGTCTCTTAAAGCTTCCAACCGGAAGTCACATCTATCGCTTCTGCCCACGTTCATTGGCCAAAGCAAGGGGTGTGCTGTAACAGAGACTTTCCTCAGTCACTTGAATTCCCCTGGAGCCACAGCGCAGGCCTCAGCAAGCTGACAGCCTCCCACCTTGTACGCCTATTTCTCTCTCCTATTATCAAGGGATTTCCAGAACCTTGCATAAGAATGCGGCCCAGAAATACAAAGATGTTAGTGCCACAGGGCCAACCTTTGACCGTTAAAGGATGGGAGTCAGGGGTGCCCCAGCGCCCCTTTCCTCTGATGGCACAAGGATGAGGTACAACCTCCGTGGTTTCTGTGGGCTCCCAACCAATCACCTGTACCTTCTCCCCCAGTCCTGTGTCACTGGCCCATATCCTCACTTTTGTTTCCTGAGATCACTTCCCAAAGATTCTGCGCTGCACCCAAGCTCTGTCTCGGGATACACTTTTATGGAAATTCCAGTTATGATGTTTGGCTGTGCCTGATTTCAAGGGGAAAGGCATCTCAACAAGACTCGAGGATGAGAATAGCTCCACTGCCTGCCCCCTTTCCAGCGCCTTCCTCAGCTCAGTTCCAGACATTCGTGTTCCCCCTGCTGCAGTCACAATGAACTAGGCGTTGTCCCGTGGACCTGCTGTCGGTTTCCTGCCTCCGTGACAGGTGCCACATTCTCTGCCTGGAGTACTCTTTCTCTCATGGTTTTAATATCTGGAATCCAAATTACTCCCTAATTTAAGACCCAACATAAATATTTCTTCCCTGCTGTTTTCTCTGATCCTACCCACCCCTATTCCTACATCCTGGGATGGGAAACAAATCCTTTATAACCTTGAAGATGATACACTCCCCTCGAGCACCATGGCAAACTTCTCAGAAGTTCAAGGAAGCTATGTGCTTGAAAATTTCATCACCACTATTGTGCTACAGTTTTAAAAGGGGGGAGTGGGGCAGACAGACGGCCCATGGTTTTAGGAGACATCCTTCATTGCCCTGATGGTCTGATGGCTCCAGACTCAGAGAAATGTATTCATGTAACAAATGTTGACTATATTCCTACTAAGTGGTGGGCCCTGAGTTCAGGATGGTGAGCAAAAAGTGTGGTTCTTGCCCTCAAAAGAACTCAGTCTAGTGAGGGTGTGGTTGGGTACAGAGCTGTCTTGACCTTACTATTCCTTAGCTGTGTGATCTTGGGTAAGTTGTTAGCTGTGTATCAGGCAACGTTTATGTTGTTGTTTATAAAGAAGAGAAAATATCCAGCAGCCTCACCTTCTTGCTGAGAGACTCAAAGGAGATTGTCTAGGTGGCTCTGGATGTAGATATCATGGGATGTCTCTAGACCTAGATATCATACCCTGGCAGGGTATGAGTACAGGAGTGGAGGTCAAGATGGACCTCCAGGGGCTACCAGAGTTATGTGCATATTTTTCCTTTCTTAATGTCAAGGGCACGTAACTCCCTGCTGGCCATGCCAGGGAGAAAGGCAGCTGTGTCAAGAAACGGTGTCTTGCCTGGAGGGAATCATGTGAACGTGTCCAAAGGAGGAAAAACCTAAGAAACGTACGGTTGGCCCGAATTCAGACTTGCTGACTTTCACAAAGCCAGTCCTTACTGGCCAACAGGAAAGACGTGCCACGTGACGGAGAGGAAAGGTTTGGGGAAGGTGATGAGGAAGTAGGGCTGGAGGGTGTGGGGAGACCCGGACAGTTATCTGTCCTCTGCTCTCTGGAAGGCTTTTTTCAATTCATTTCCCAGGAGTTCATCTTAAGAGCCCTGGTAAGAAACATTTTTAAAGTATTGATTTTAACTGAGGGAGATAAAGAAAGAATACAAGTTTGCTCATCACGAGCTGTTTCCAAACCACAGAGATGTAAGCGCTGAGAACAGTGTTTCTAAGCCTTTCCCCCCCCCCCCCCTACTTTCCCCGCTAAGGAGAAAAAAAATAAATTTAAAGTTAATNTGAGGGAGATAAAGAAAGAATACAAGTTTGCTCATCACGAGCTGTTTCCAAACCACAGAGATGTAAGCGCTGAGAACAGTGTTTCTAAGCCTTTCCCCCCCCCCCCATTACTTTCCCCGCTAAGGAGAAAAAAAATAAATTTAAAGTTAATTTAAATGAATGAATACATTTTAACTTTAAATTAAATTTCTCCCTGTTGAAAGATATCGAGTACCAAGGGCTAGGATTTTTGTCCGTTTTGATTGAACTTTGGAAAGTCAAAAACTATTGTAATATCTATATTACAACGGTCACCCCTTCAAAGGCAGTATCCCCTCTGTTGAAAATGCACACTCTAGAAAAGCAGGGAGAATTCTTCTACAAATTCAAAAATAGTCTGCAGGATCCTCCTATTCAAGGTTCGCAGGTCCCACAATACCTAGTGTCCCAGTGACATCCCAGACTCCAGAGCATGTGGAACCAAGGAAATAGACCTGGGGTGCCAGGGACCACCAGGAAGTAGGTGTCCCTGGGATGCATGTGTCTGCAGGGTTCTGCCTCAAATACACCCTGATCTGAAATCAAACTATGAAAAGAAGGAAAAGGCAAAGTCAACACATATAAAGAACTTTCAGAAAGCAATTTAAGTTTAAATGCCAGATTGATTAGCTAATATTTATTTTACACTTATTCTGTGCAACACCTGAGCTAAGACTTTCAACGAGATTTGTTGATTCTTTTTTAATCTGTTTGGCTGTGCCTGGTCTTTGTTGTGACACACAAGATCTTTGATCTTGGTTGCAGCATGTGAGCTCTCAGTTGCAGAGTGTGGGATCTAGTTCCCTGGCCAGGGATGAAACCTAGGCCCTCTGCACTGGGAGTGGGGAGCCTTAGCCACTGGACCACTAGGAAAGTCCCTGGGTTTGTTGATCTTAATGTCAGTCTTTCGTTGGCCATTTGGAACTAAGAGGTTAGGATGTTGTGTGAGTCTGAAGTTGGAGGCAAGGAGCCACCTCAGTGGTTTTCACAAAGGAAGTCTTTTCCATCTTTATGTGCAGCCATTCAGAATGGATCCAGCAATTCATTGCTTTGAAACATGCTTTGCAAGCCTGAATTGAAGAAAGTTCTCAGAAAAACAAAGGTAAGGAGACTTTTCACCAAGCTCATCTACATACTAGAAAATTCTAACAGGAAGCAAATCAGAAGGTGCAGCAGATCTTATTCTGTTTCTCTAGAAGCCTCGGCACGGACTATTTTGTGGAGCTGAGCTAATACCATTCTGGTCTCAAGGACCAAATGTCCTCGTGGCTTACACTGACTTGTCTGTATAAACTGCTTCTGATTTGAAATGTTGTTTCTTTGTCTTTCTGTCTTTGTTTCTCGGTGCACTTTTAGACTTCTGCCAAAGATCTGATACTCAGGAGAAATTAAAATCAACAGAGAAATTAATTGGCCAGATTCTTATGTAGTGATGGTGCTCTGCAGGAGAATTCTTCTGTGGAGAAAACTGAGCTCCTTGAGGACATGCTGCTGCTGCTAAGTCGCTTTAGTCGTGTCCAACTCTGTGCGACCCCAGAGACGGCAGCCCACCATGGTGGGGGTGGGCAGGAAGGGGAGAGGGGAGAGCTGCAGGCAAAACAAGCTATTAAGATGATAAACACTTAAGTGTGTTGTCACCAAATCCACCTTAACCATATCAAGTCTGTTTCACGTCACTGGGCAAAAGAAATTTTCATTCTCGTGTGACAGGAGCGTTGGGTGAAACCAGACTCTCAAAATTAGTCCAGTGGATTAAACTTCAGCATTCAGGGATGAAGGAGGCAGCATTTCATTATCACAGTCAGTGCACATCAGGCAATAGATAACATCTTCTGGTTGAGACTTCAACTGTATTTTATTAGGAACTGGGCAGATATACTAACTTGCAGAGACTTGAGAGCCGTTTAGCGTCTTGGCTTAGTAGTTACGCAAAACGCCGGAGGCGAAACCATCAGCCAGCTTTTCCAAAGGAGCAGAGCAGCACATTGGGATATTATAGGTATTTGTATGAAAGAGAAATCTCAAAACACAGATGAAGGAACAAATTAAAGCATGCGTTTATTAAGTGTGTGCAACCGTGAAGATTAATTCACAGAGTTTCTGCAGGTCCATTTATGATACATACAGAGAAATAAATGTGATTTGACTGGCTTTTAACCACTGTTGAGCAATCATGACTTGTATGAAGCACACAGGTGCTCTCTGCCTTGCAGTCCTCAGGCACCTTCTGGTAATGCCTTGGACTTCCTAAGCAAGAAAGCTTGAAATTATTTAATTTCCTTGTTGATGTTCCTCCCCTAGTCCCACCAACATTATCATTCATGTGGGAACAAGATGGAAACTGTCAGATCAAATCCAGTGCTGTAATATATATGCCTAGAGATGTAAACAACTAGAAAAGAATCCTTTAGCAAATGCTCTGCTGTTTTGACATGCTACCAAGTGAAATGAGTACTTTTTGAACAATTTGATTAGTGCAGAAAGTCAGCCTGAATAATACTGGGATCAGGAAGTGTTCTGAAACTGAATGCTTTCTGGACTACTTACTTCAAATCAGCTAGACATTCTGCCACATCTCTGCTTCTTTTTGTGTCTTATGAACATGGTTATTAAACACCATCCTTCCAGGGGGGTCCATCAGAGGTGAAGTCAATTGCGCACGCTTGCCCACAATTATGAGCTGGGCATATATGTAACCAAATGCAATTTTAATTATATGCATTTAATTTAGAACTTAAAACAAATTTTATAAATATGACTATACAGATTGGGGGAGGAAGGAGTCCTTTATCAGATCAATGCCCTTTTGGTTTGAAAATAGATCTTCTGTAAGCATAATGCAGACAGTTCAGGAGGTTGCAACCTGGTACATGTAAGTAGCTTGGACTAAGACATTGGGTTTCTGTCAGAACCTTGGCAATATCTGAAGCACTTTAGTTCTCATAACTTGGTGGAGATTGAGAATGCAACAGATATCTAGTGAGTAGAAACCAGGAAGCTGTTAAACATCCTAAATGCAGGGGACAGTCCTCCAGGACAAGGAATTATCCAACACAAAATACCAGTAGTGCCAAAGGCAAAAAAAAACCTCTGAATTTTAACCAAGTGGTTAAAATTTTCTTCAGGCACAACTGTCAAGCCTTAGCATTTATCCATATGATCAGGAGGTGCAGAGAAGGGAAAGCGCTGAACAGGAAGTCATGAGGTATTTCTAGTCTTTGCTCTGTCAAGGCAGTGAAAAAAGATTTAATGCCTTAAAATTTTAAATCAATGAACTTAAAGAAGTTAAGTATTTGCAGAGACTTGATTTCCTTATAAGTTAAATAAGGACACCTAAGAACCCTTAGCTATGCTTTTCCATCAGGCTAAACCTCAACTTCTTATAGTATCTTGCTATTCATAGAATTATTTTATATCTATCATTTCCTTTGTTGAAATAACATAAATATTATTTACTGATTATTTAAGTTGGTTTATTTGAAGAAAATTACAAACCTATCAACTCTTGGGATTCTCCAAGAGACAAATTGCCTCTCCACCCTTCAAGAAGAGGAAGCTCCATCCCATTCCTTTGAATCTGGGTTGGTCTTAAGACTTGCTTTGGCCAATATAATGAGCACCAACGCTGTACTAGTTCCGAGCATAGGCTTAAATCAACTCGGCAGCTTCCGCTTGTGCTTTTGAATTGTGGTGCTGGAGAAGACTCTTGAGAGTCCCTTGGACAGCAAGGAGATAAAACCAGTCAATCCTAAAGGAAATCAACCCTGAATATTCATTGAAAAGACTGATGCTGAAGCTGAAGCTCCAATATTTTGGCCACCTGATGTGAAGAGCCAACTCATTGGAAAAGACCCTGATGTGAAAGATTGAAAGCAAAAGAAGAGAGCAGCAGAGAATGAGATGGTTAGATAGCATCACCAACTCAATGGACATGAACCTGAGCAACCTTTGGGAGATAGTGAGGGACAGGGAAGCCTGATATGCTGTAGTCTGTGGGGTCACAGAAAATCAGACATGACTTAGCAACTGAACAATGACAGCAACAAAGCTATAATGTCCCGTATCCCACCTCCCTATCTTTGCATACAAAAAGTTTTTATTTTATTTATCTAACCATTGTAAATACATTCAAATGTAGTATCATACACTCTGCATTTTTATTGTAAGAACACCTCTTCCTTATTGCCAAACTGCTTTCTAAAAGAAGTATTTCCATCTATGTTGCCAACCAATTTTACCAAAAATCCTACCAGTCAGAAAATGATTGTTTTAACACTTAAAGCTGGTTTAACTGATGAGAAATCCTATTTGATTGTTCCTAATATACAGAGTACATCATGAGAAACACTGGACTGGAAGAAACACAGCTGGAATCAAGAGTGCCGGGAGAAATATCAATAACCTCAGATATGCAGATGACACCACCTTTANGAGGAGAAGGGGACGACAGAGGATGAGATGGCTGGATGGCATCATGGACTCGATGGACGTGAGTCTGAGTGAACTCCGGGAGATGGTAATGGACAGGGAGGCCTGGCGTGCTGCAATTCATGGGGTCGCAAAGAGTTGGACATGACTGAGCGACTGAACTGAACTGAAGGTGTATCTGGACTTCACTGGTGGCTCAGGTGGTGAAGTATCCGCCTGCAGTGCAAGAAATGCAGGTTCAGTCCCTGGGTCAGGAAGATCCCCTGGAGAAGGGCGTGGCAACTCACTCTAGTATTCTTGCCTGGATAGAGGAGGCATTCTTCCATGGATAGAGGAGCCTGATGGGCTATCTGTTAACCCCAAACTCCTGATTTATCCCTCCCTTTCTCTTTTGATAACCCTAAGCTTGTTTTCTATATCTGTGAGTCTGTTTCTGTTTTGTAAATAAGTTCATTTGTGTAATTTTTTAGATTCCACATATAAATGATATCATATGATATTTTGTCTTCTCTGTCTGACTTACTTCACTTAGTACATCATCTCTATTGCATCCATGTTGCTCCAAATGGCACTATTTCATTCTTTTACGGCTGAGTAATGCTCCATTGTATATATGCACCACATCTTCTTCATCCATTCCTCTGCTGATGGACATTTAGGTTCTTTCCATGTCCTGGCTTTTAAAATGGTGCTGCAATGAACATTGGGGTACATGTATAGACTTTTCTCTGGATATATGCTGAAGAGTGGGATTGCTGGACCATATGATAGCTGTAGTTTTAGCTTTTTGAGGAACTTCTATACTGTTCTCCATAGTGGCTGCACCAATTTACATTCCCACCAACAGTGTAGGGTTGTTTGCTTTTCTCCATACCCTCTCCAGCATTTATTATTTGAAGCTTTTAATGATGACCATCCTGACTGGTGTGAGGTGATGCCTCATTGTAGTTTTGATTTGCATTTCTCTAATAATTAGAAATGGTGAGCATCTTCTCTGGAGAAGGCAATGGCACCCCACTCCAGTACTCTTGCCTGGAAAATCCCATGGACGGAGGAGCCTGGTAGGCTGCAGTCCATGGGGTCGCTAAGAGTTGGACACGACTGAGTAGCTTCACTTTCACTTTTCACTTTCATGCATTGGAGAAGGCAATGGCAACCCACTCCAGTGTTCTTGCCTGGAGACTCTCAGGGACGGTGGAGCCTGGTGGGCTGCTTTCTATGGGGTCGCACAGAGTTGGACATGACTGAAGCGACTTAGCAGCAGCAGCAGCAGCAGCAGCAGAGCATCTTCTCATGTGCCTTCTTGAAATAACCAAACAGCGACAGACCCACAGTGTCTAGTGAGCTGAAGAAGCAAGCGTAACTTCACAGAATCCAGGTTCTCCCGTTTTCTGGAATCCCAGAATCTTTCTCTTTTGCTTCTTCTTTTATTCTCCCTGTACTCAAGCTTTCCCACTTCTTCTCTAGGTAAACACAGTAACTTCTCTACGCCTCCCAGTTTCCACAGTATGGTTCCTTCATTCATCTTCCATACTGCCCAGCAGAGTGATCTTTCTAAAAGCAGAACTGAGACTTGTCATGACTTTCTTACAATTTTTCAAAGACTTCTTTGAAAAAAGAGCACATTTTCTTCCCAGGGACCTGATATTCCAGAGTGTCTTAAGACCTACATACCTTTCCAGTCAGCATCTTTTTCCTCCTCCACCCCTGCTGTGCCCTGGACAAACCTTTGCGGTCCCAAACGCCTTGTGCTGAGTGCATGGGTTTGCATGGATCTCTTCGGAGTCCTGCTCTGCAGCCTGAGCTCTCCTCGTGCCTCAGGTACACCTCTATCCTAGCACTGTTTTCTAGTGTTCGGTTGATTTACTTACTTTCTTCACTAGTCTCTTAAGTTTCTTGCTGTGTCCAGAACCTAGCCCAGCACAAGTTAAGGCTCAATATAAGTTTATTGTATGAATGAATGAATTAGTGATTACATCACACAGAAAGCAGAAATGGAGACTCTCCTTTTAATTAGTACGTAAAATAGGCTTGAGTTACAGTTAAAACAGATTTCAACAAGAGTGAGGCTTGCTGGTTAATCAGAGTGATCACCCTAAGGACATAGCCCTGTGGGATAAAGGACCAAAATCAGTTTTTATTGGTTTTAGAGAGATGTGATTTGCAAGAATTGACTCATGATTAAATTGATGACAGATGAATGTATAACTGAGATGTCTTGACAGTGAGAAGGAGGGCCATCAGTACAACTGATGGAGGTCATTTGCTCAGGCCATATCCTCTTGGTCAGTAAGTTCACTCAGGGGACCAAATGTTAGAGTTGGCGAAGTTCTAATACGAGGAGCTGAACTCTCTCTAATTGTCCTTAAGGGATTTTCCATCAAGCTGGATTATCTGGAAGAATGATTCTTTTCTTATTGAAGATAAGTAAGTCTAGATCAGTGACTTTTATACAGTTTTTAATAGCTGTCAGAGTCACTCTTTCTTTTTAATCCTGATAGCTAATATTTATGGAGGGCTTCCCTGGTGGCTCAGTGCTAAAAGAAACCACCTGCCAATGCAAGAGACTTGGGTTCGATCCCTGGGTTGGGAAGATGCCCTGGAAAAGGAAATGGCAACCCACTCTAGTATTCTTGCCTGGGAAATCCCATGGAAAGAGGATCCTGGCAGGCTACAGTCCATGGGGTCACAGAAGAGTTGGACACCACTTAGCCACGAAACAATATTTATGGAATGTTTACTGCTACGTGTCAGGCAGTGTTCTAAAGGCTTTATCTAAGTTGACTCAATCCTTAAAACCTTATGATGAAGTTACTATTGTTAGCTCCATTTTTACAGACTGGGACACTGAGACAAAGATGTCAAGTGATTTATCTAAACAGACCTTGTGAAGGGAGCTGGGATTTGAACCCATGTGGTCAAGACTCCAGCCCCTATGCTGACCAACCTTTGTAAGGATGCAGCCAGTCTTTCTTGTGTCTGCTTTACATACTTCGTTTAATTCTCATAGCAACTCTTGCAAATGAGGTGTATAACCAAGGTGTTTTTGGTTGTGAGCTGCAGACTAACTTGAGTGAAGAAGCTTTAACTGTGTCTTCTAACTAAGCTGTCTTTGTGTCGTGTGACTGGCTGTGAGGTTAGGTCTTCCAGTGGGTGTGGAAGGGCAGTTCTTCAGAAAGGAAGAGGACCCAGTGATGGACAAACAAAAAAATCACACGAGGAACTGGAAGCTGAGAGAGGTTAAGTAGCTTGGCCAGGCTCACTCAGCAGGGGAACGGCAAAGGTGAAATTTGGAAAGTAGGCCCCCAGCCTCCAGGACCAACCATTCTGTGTTTGCTCTGGTTTGTATGAATTTGTGCATTGGCCCGTTCTTCTTCCACCCTCCATCTTCAGCAAGTTCTGGTAGCCTTGGTCAAGATATCTTTAAAAAAAAAAACACAAATTTTTTTCTGTATTGGGGTATAGCTGAGTAACAATGTTGTGATAATTTCAGGTGAATGGTGAAGGGACTCAGCCATACATATACATGTATATTCTCCCCCAAACTCCCCTTCCATCTTGGCTGCCATGTAACATTGAGCAGAATTCCCTGTGCTGTACAATAGGTCCTTGTTGATTATCCATTTTAAATATGGCAGTGTGTACCTGTCCACCCCAACCTCCCTAACTATCCCATCCACCCTGGCAACCATAAGTTTGTTCTCTAAGTCTGGGAGTCTCTTTCTGTTTTGTAAGTAAGTTCATCTATACCATTTCATTGTAGATGCCACATATAAGGGGCGTCCTACGATATTTCTCCTTCTTCGGCTGACTTATTTCACTCATTGTGATAGTCTCAAGGTCCCTCTATGTTGCTGCAAATCTTAGCCAAGGTACCGTTTTCTCCGCTTCATTTTAGCTTTAAGGACACATGGTGGTCACCTCCTGTGAGCCTGGCTGTTTCCCAAATGCAGTGTGCATTGCTTTATTGAATCCTGAACTGGCTTTTAGGATAGTTATGTGAACAGTTAAGTTCATGTAATCATTTTACTACTTTCCACTTCAGAGAGTGAATTTTTTTCTGACCAAGCCCCAACTTCTAGAGAAATCTTTACTGAAGCCCTGTGACCAGACCAGAGCTTTTTCAGGCGAAGGTTTATGCAAAACATTGGCCTTCATGGAAATTTGGTTCTTGCTCACTTAGGTCTCGGTTCATGAGAATGTTCATCAACTCAAGCAGCAGGTCATAGATATAAAAGTACAGTCTTGGAAGGGTAGCTTGTGACCTGCCTGTCGCCTTGCAGCCCTACTGTAGAGATTCTTAGCAGGGACATCTTTGGAAGATGTACTGTACTTTGCACTTCTCAGTGTGTTTATGAGGAAATGACAGTATTTTTCAGTGTTTGCACCACCTCTGACTGACGCTCTGATCCTTGATGTGTTTAGTGTTTTACGTGTGCTCAGCTCTACATCAAAAACAGAGGAAGCCACAGGAAACTGCTGCCTGTATTTCCAGGAAATGTAACTACCTCGCCTGCTCCCTGATCCGCACAGCCCAGAAGACCCTGCCTTGGGCAGCGGCATCTCTGATGAAGGCGGTGATAAGGAGCTGGGGGAGTGTTCCCACTCTGCTGCTCTGCCAGCAAAGCCCCAAAAAGACTGGCTCTTCAGACTCACAAGTTCATGCTCAATCTGGTTCTCTAAACACTCACCCTCTGAACATGTAACTGCAACCCGTGAAGTGAGATATAATCCCAAACCAGACCTCACTCTTTCGACTCAGGTGTGGTGCCTCCTGACTGGTCCACAGGACTGGGGGCTGGTTCTCCCTCTCATCACACAGAAATGAAGCAATCCTGGGAGAGAGCCTGTTCATGGACTTGGGAGATTTCAAGAACATGAGGTGGTGGGCTCGGAGGGCATTATGCTAAGTGAAATGTGTCAGAGAAAGACAAATACTGTATGATTATCACTTATATAATCACAGAAAAACAACAAACTACTGCATATAACCAAAAAAAAAAAAAAAGCAGACTCACTGATACAGAGAACAAACCAGTGGTTACCAGTGGGGAGAGGGAAGAGGCGAAGGGCAAGATGTGGGTAAAAGATTAAGAGGTACAAACTACTATGCATAAAATAAATAAGCTACGAAAATGTAATATACAGCACAGGGACTAGGGCAAATATTTTATAATAACTACCAATGGAGTATAACCTTTAAAAATTGTAGACCACTGTATTGTACACCTGTAACTTATAATGTTATACATAGACTATCAGTTCAGTTCAGTCGCTCAGTCGTGTCCGACCCTTTGTGGCAGACTGCAGCACACCAGGCTTCCCTGTCCATCACCAATTCCCAGAGCTTGCTCAAACTCATGTCCATTGAGTTGGTGATGCCATCCAACCGTCTTATTCTCTGTCATCCCCTTCTCCTCCTGCCTTCAGTCTTTCTCAGCATCAGGGTCTTTTTCAGTGAGTAAGTTCTTCACATCATGTGGCCAAAGTATTGGAGTTTCAGCTTCAGCATCAATCCTTCCAATGAATGTTCATTACTGATTTCCTTTAGGATAAACTGGTTGGATCTCCTTGCTGCCCAAGGGACTCAAGAGTTCTTTAACACCACAGTTCAAAAACATCAATTCTTCAGCGCTCAGCTTTCTTTATAATCCAGCTCTCACGTCCATACATGACTATTGGAAAAACCATTGCTTTGACTAGATGGACCTTTGTTGGCAAAATAATATCTCTGCTTTTTAATATGCTGTCAAGTTGGTCATAACTTTTCTTCCAAGGAGCAAGCGTCTTAAATTTCATGGCTAGAATCACCATCTGCAGGGATTTTGGAGCCTAAATAAATAAATAAATAAAGTCTCTCACTGTACCTATGTTTTCCCCATCTATTTGCCATGAAGTGATGGGACTAGATGCCATGACCTTAGCATTCTGAATGTTGAAGCCAACTTTAAGCTAACTTTTTCACTCTTCTCTTTCACTTTCATCACGAGGCTCTTTAGTTCTTCGCTTTCTGCCATAAGGGTGGTGTCATCTGAGTATCTGAGGTTATTGATATCTCTCCCAGTAATCTTGATTCCAGCTTGTGCTTCATCCAGCCTGGCATTTCACATGATGTACTCTGCATATAAGTTAATAAGCAGGGTGACAGTATATAGCCTTGACGTATTCCTTTCCCAATTTGGAACCAGTCTATTGTACCATGTCCAGTTCTAACTGTTGCTTCTTGACCTGCATACAGGTTTCTCAGGGGGCAGGTCAGGTGGTCTGGTATTCCCATCTCTTTAAGAATTTTCCAGAGATTTTTGTGATCCACACAGTCAAAGGCTTTGGCATAGTCAATAAAGCAGAAGTAGATGTTTTTCTGGAACTCTCTTGCTTTTACAGTGATCTGATGGATGTTGGCAAATTGATCTCTGGTTCCTCTGCCTTTTTAAAATCCAACTTAAACATCTGGAAGTCATGGTTCCTGTACTGTTGAAGCCTGGCTTGGAGAATTTTGAGTATTACTTTGCTAGCGTGTGATATGAGTGCCAGTCAAAAGTTATGGTTTAGTCAAAGCTATGGTTATGTCTCATCAAAGCTATGGTTTTTCCAGCAGTCATGTATGGATGTGAGAGTTGGACTATAAAGAAAACTGAACAGCGAAGGATTGATGCTTTTGAACTGTGGTTTTGGAGAAGACTCTTGAGAGTCCCTTGGACTGCAAAGAGATCTAACCAGTCCATCCTAAAGGAAATCAGTCCTGGCTGTTCATTGGAAGGACAAATGCTGAAGCTGAAACTCCAGTAGTCTGGCCACCAGTACTTTGACTCATTGGAAAAGACCCTGATGCTGAGAAAGACTGAAGGCAGGAGGAGAAGGGGATGACAGAGGATGAGATGGTTGGATGGCTTCACTGACTCAATGAGTTTGAACAAGCTCTGGGAGTTAGTGATGGACCAGGAAGCCTGGCATGCTGCAGTCCATAGGGTCTCAAAGAGTTGGAGACGATTGAGTGACTGAACTAAACTGAGATGAGTACAGTTGTGCGGTAGTTTGAGCATTCTTTGGCATTGCGTTTCTTTGGGATTGGAATGAAAACTGACCTTTTCCAATCCTGTGGCCACTGCTGAGTTTTCCAAATTTGCTGGCATATCGAGTGCATCACTTTACTAGCATCATCTTTTAGGATTTGAAATAGCTCAACTGGAATTCCATCACCTCCATTAGCTTTGTTCATAGTGATGCTTCCTAAGGCTCACTTGACTTTGCATTCCAGGATGTCTGGCTCTAGGTAAGTGATCACACCATTGCGGTTATCTGGGATCATGATCTTTTTTGTATAGTTCTTCTGTGTATTCTTGCCTCCTCTTCTTAATATCTTCTGCTTCTGTTAGGTCCATACCATTTCTGTCCTTTATTGTGCCCATGTTTGCATGAAACGTTCCCTAGAAATTAGAGATACCAAGGGAACATTTCATGCACAGATGGACATGATACATAGACTGTACATCAGGAAAGTAAAGACTGTGTGTTGTACTGTTCTTAGTTATTCGGTCGTGTCCAGCTCCTTATGACTCCATGGGCCCACCAGGCTCCTCTGTCCGTGCAAATTCTGCAAGCAGTAATACTGGAGCGATTTGCCATTCCCTCCTCCAGGGGATCTTCCCAACCCAGGGATCGAACCCAGGTCTCCTGCATTGCAGGTGATTCTTTACCATCTGAGCCATCAGGGAAGCCCATAAAAATCACGAGGTTACACTGAATAGCAATCATCCTTTAAAAAATGATGATAATAGATAGACAGTGCTATATGTAAAATAGGTGACTAATAAGAACCTATGGTATGGTACAGGGAACTTTATTTAATACTCGGTAATGACCTACATGGACTTCCCTATGGCTGAGCAGTAAAGAATCACCTGCCGATGAAGGAATCTTGGGTTCAATCCCCAGGTCGGAAAGATCCCCTGGAGAAGGAAATGGCAACCCACACCAGTATTCTTGCCTGGAGAATTCCATGGACAGAGGANTATTTAATACTCGGTAATGACCTACATGGACTTCCCTATGGCTGAGCAGTAAAGAATCACCTGCCGATGAAGGAATCTTGGGTTCAATCCCCAGGTCGGAAAGATCCCCTGGAGAAGGAAATGGCAACCCACACCAGTATTCTTGCCTGGAGAATTCCATGGACAGAGGAACCTGGTGGTCTACAGTCCATGGGTTGGCAAAGAGTCGGACACAGCTTAGTGACGCAGCAGCAGCAGCAGCAGCAATGACTCCGTAAGGGTAGAGAATCTAAAAAAGAGTGGATACATGTCTATGTATAGCTGATTCACTTTGCTGTGCAGTAGTGATAGAACATTGTAAGTCAATTATACTTTAATAAAAATTAATTTTAAAAGGATGATAATGATAATAGTTAATGTTTTCGAGTGTGCCAGACATGTTACTTAGGACCTATGTGTGTTATTTAATTTAATCCTCACATAAACCCCAGTAGGGACTTTCTATACTATCCCAATTTTCCGATGAGGCACCTGAGACTCAGAGAGTGTTTAATGTTTTGTCTGGGCTCACACAGCCAGTAAATACAAACCCAGACCTATGTAATGCCAAGCCAACACTGTAAATAGCTGAGTAGGTCTTACTGGAAGTGGAGCTGGCCTGGAGGCCTGTGTGCACTGGCAGACGCAAGGAGACAAGGTCCATCCGAGCAGGCTGAAGACTGTTTCCAAGGACCAGCTTCAAGGTGGATCTGCCATGGTGCCACTCACATGGAAGAAAGGAGGGGTCCGGTAGTCCAATAAATCCTTTACCTCAAGGAATTTATGCGTCTTCTGGGTGCCGGCCAACATCCTGAGTGCAAGCAACTGAATACAAAAGGCTGGCTTCTCACTTCCTCATGGTCCCAGCTTCCTAGCATAGCTCTCTTCTCTGTTTTACCTTATAAATTCATATTGTGATTAAAATAAGTATGAGAAATTGATGTTGTTTAGCTTCTCTGTGAACTGAAGCAGATTTTTGTTTGAGCATGAAATCTCCCATCTCACGGATCTATAAGAAGCTCTGGAAGAGAAGCACCTGTAACTATTTGAGGCTTAATGAAGGCTGTCTAGTTAATAATACTCCGTATTATTATAAAAAGGTAACATCTGGGGCTTCTGAGATATCACTAGTGGTAAAGAACCTGCCTGCCAGTGCAGGAGACATAAGAGATGAGTTTGATCCCTGGGTCAGGTAGATCCCCTGGAGGAGGGCATGGCACCCCACTCCAGTGTTCTTGCCCAGAAAATTTCATGGACAGAGGAGCCTGGTGGGCTACAGTCCATAGAGTTGCAAAGAGTCGGTCATGACTGAAGTGGCTTAGACATTTGACTCCAAAATACACCCCATTAAAGACAATGACAAAAAGCTGGAAAATGAGCCTAGGAATTAATAATAATAATAATAAAATCAGGAGATCATTTATGGATTTACTAGAGACATGCCGAAAGTGTGGTTTTGAACTTTCTGGCAGCTGTTATGAAAATAGAAAGAGACATGTAGTAGAAATTGACTTTCAAAACCCAAAAGGAGAAAAGGTCTTAGAGAATTTTAGCAGAAAAAGAATTCGCACCTCCACACAGGTACTGGTTAGTGTTGCTTCACAGTTGTTGGCAGGCAGACACCTATACACCTCTCTGCATTCTGCTTATTTTGGGGATTAAACGCCCATGCAGTGTGATGTATCTTATGTCTACTTCTGGATTACTTCAAGACTGATAATCTGGTTTGTGTATCATCTATGCCTTTCTGTCACTTTCTCTCTGGGCCTGTTGTTCATCTCCTGGAGGTTTCTTTTCAGCAGAATGCTCAGTGATAAGCAAAGAAAATAAAAACGAACAAACAGCTCTAGCAATCAGCTTGGCTACTTACAGAGGAGGTTTTAATGCTTTTTTAGCTAATGGGAATTTCAAGAGCGATCTTTCCCGACTGTCTTAGAACTCAGTCTGCCGGTGTGTGAACTCAGTGAACCCCATCTGGGTTCCAGTTGAAGACAGACCTGCAGGGGAAAGTTTGACCCCATTCTGCCTGAGATAAAGCTACTCTTAGAGAACTGACTTAGAGCAGAAAAGGTGGAAACTTGTGTTCATCTGCTGGGGCTGCCGTAACAAAGCACCACAGGCTGTGCAGCTAAAACACCAGAAGTTTCTCTTTCTATGTCTAGGCTGGAAGTCCTAGAGCAAAATGTCAGCAGACTGGATTTCTTCTCAGGGCCTCTCTCCTTGGCTTGTAGATGGCTGAAGATCACATGGTCTTCCCTCTGCCGTGTCTGTGTCCTAATCTCCTCTTCTTATAAGAACACCAGTCAGATTGAATTAGGACCCACCCCGGTGACCTCATTTAACCTTAAATACCTCTTTAAAGGCTCTGTCTTCAAATACAGTCACATTCTGACTTACTGGGGCTTAGGATTTCAACAGTTCAACCCATAACAAAACTGCCGATTAAAACAAGATGTTACATTATCTAGATTTCAACAATACGAATCTCTCTCCTCCTTAGTTGTAAAGAATTGAAGGTCTTGCAAGGCACCCTTTTTGTAGCTTTCTGCCCTTGAAAGGCTTGGATCACAGTCAGGGTTTGTGTGTGTGTGTGTGTGTGTGTGTTTTCTCTTTTGGATCAAATATACTGTGTCTATTGAAAGTTTGAAGATCAGTGCATTTCCTTCTGTTCAGAAAATAATAATGCCAAGCTTTCACCAGAGTTCTTTTCATCTCCAAGGCGCTCTTAAATATTGACTAATTAAGTAAAAATGGAGGAATTCTGGCTAAATAGCTTCTCTTTGAGGACCAGTCCAATGGACTTAGAATACATAGTGATTTGCAATATCTTTGAAAACAGAAGAAACTAGAAATCTTTTATTATTGGCTATAATAGTAAGTGGCATCTCTTATTATGTTTAGCAGCTGACGTATCAAATTGCATTGTAGTTGGTTGGTATACATGAAGTAGTAGGATATGAGTAGACTAAAAATGAGAATTTACAGCCCTGGGACATGGGACATCTAGGGGTTGCCATGACAACTCATCAGGATGTTGCTTTGTAATCTTTTAGATTAGGTTCCAGCCCAGGGTCACTGGATTGGAACTGGAGGGGGAACTGGTTACTGGATGTGAATGTTGTACTTTTAATAAGTGGTATTTGAATTTGCGATTTGGTCACGTTGCTAAGATCAAGCAGAAATGACTTTGAGGGAATATTTAAATTCTGCAGAACTGAGACAAGGTCACATTTGTCAGCAAGAATATTCAGATGGAGTGGTCTGAGACTCAGCAGCTGGAAGACAGGATTTCCTGTCCTCGCTCAGTGGATAAAAACTATGCAAGTATTCCTTAATATATGAATACTGCTGAACAGTTCTGTGCCAATGGAACATTGGGAAATTAAAGCTTTTTTTTTAATTGTCTTATGTTATAAAATTGGAACTGAACATCCCCGAGAAAACAATTTGGCCGCGGAGCAAAGCACAGCTGCTCTCTAGTGTTCCATATCCTCCATCTCAGCCGGAAATGGCCTGTAGGGTGTGGAATTTGGATCAGGGAAGGGAATTGGTCAGAATGAGGAAGGAAGCGGTGGGGAAACAGGGCACCACATTCCTCACCCCTCACGTTGGCCTTGGCCTCGGGTACCACGTCTCCCCTCTGACAGGCGGCCTCCCAGACATGCTTGTCACCAAGGATGCTACATGGCAGCCATCTGGAAACTGAAGGGCTCTGTGCTGAAGTCAGATCCTGGTTCTGCCACAAAGTTGTGACCTTGGACACAACTCGTTTCCACTCTGGGCTCCCCCTAGGAAATGAGGTGCTGGCATTTCCTCTGGCTGCCGAGTTCTGCTGCTCATCATCACTTGGGGAGGGGCAATTCGCCACATTTTTCTTCTTTGCCATTAAACAAAGCCACATTCCTATCATGTCTTTGCAGCAGAAGTACCCTCCCCGGTTAGTGGGCCTCCAGATAATGAAGAGAGAGCAGAAAGGTTCCTCCCACCCTCATATATTTTAGGTTTTATTTCTGAAGCAAAGGTTGCCATGCCATGAGGAGAAGATGAAATCCCAAACAGAAGATAGCCAGTTCCAGTAAGTTTTTCTAACCATCTCTATTGTCAGCATCAGCCTAGCTGATATTTACTGAGCACTTCTAAGTGGAGACAGTGCTAAGCACCTTATATTTATATCCCATTTAATCCTATGACAAATAAACATATGTGTTTGTATGTGATACTGTAAAATTGAGCATTTGCTGTTTACCAGGTATCATGACAGATCCTTAACAGTAATCCAGTAAGGTCAATCAGTTAAGCTTCTCGACATAAGTGGTGTCATCCGTTAGCTTCATTTTTATAATTAATGAAACCGAACCCAAACCGGTAACAGGTGGAGCAGGGATTTGAACCCATGTGGTACGGCCTCAGAGCCCTTTCTCATAATCACTCTGGTGTGGTTCTCCACATTCATATGACACAACTTTTAAAGTCACTTCAGTCATGTCTGACTCTGTGCGACCCCACAGACCGCAGCCCACCAGCCTCCCCCGTCCCTGGGATTCTCCAGGCAAGAACACTAGAGTGGGTTGCCATTTCCTTCTCCAATGCATGAAAGTGAAAAGTGAAAGTGAAGTCTCTCAGTCATGTCCGACTCTTAGCGACCCCATGGACTGCAGCCTACCAGGCTCCTCCATCCATGGGATTTGCCAGGCAAGAGTACTGGAGTGGGTTGCCACTGCCTTCTCCATATGACACAACAGTCACCTGGAAAGCTCTTAAACTCTGTGGATCCCCTGGACTTCCCTGGTGTTCCAGTGGTTAAGACTTCGTCTTCCAATGCAGAAAATGCAGGTTCAACCCCTGGTCAGGGAGTTGAGATCCACATGCCTCATGGCCAAAAAGCCAAAACATAGAACAGAAACAATATTTTAACAAATTCAATAAAGATTTTTAAAGTGTCCACATGAAAAAAAAAAAATCCATGGATCCCTGGACCCCATTCCAGACCTCTCAGGATCTGGGGTTGCAGCCTACATGTGGGTAAGCTGATAAGCACCCCAGGCAAAGAACCCCTGCCCCAGGTGGACCACTTGGGTCCTTTGACTCGGTAATTGGGGGCAGCCTCGCATCTAACTGGTGACTGGGCCGAGGCCTTGCATCCAGGCTGCTAACTCTGAAGCCAGGTCACTTGATCACCCGTTGAGCAACATTCCAAGTATTACTGTTGCTCTCAGGGCCTGTATCTACCATCATGCCTGGTTTCCCTTTCCTAGTCTAAATCTCAAAGCCTCAGGTTCACTGAGGGACTCTTATATGTGAATGGGACTATTCCTGGTGGTCCAGTGGTTAGCACTCTGTCCTTTCACTGCAGGCAGCATGGGTTGTTTGCCGATACCTGATCAGGGAGCTAAGATCCCTCAAATTGTGCAGTGTGGCCAAAAAAACAAAACAACTACAAAAAAAAAAATCTATGTAGTGGACCACAATATGAAAATCAAAGAAGATGAAACAAGGGACTGATTTCCTGCTTAACGGAGGCAGCTACCCTTGGCTGTTTGTAATTTACCCTCATGCTCAGTCATGTCCAACTCTTGGTGACCCCCTGGACTGTAGCCAACCAGGCTCCTCTGTCCATGGATTTTCCAGGCAAGAATACTGGCGTGGGTTGCCATTTCCTCCTCCAGGGGATCTTCCCTATCCAGAGATCAAACTCACATTTCCTGAGTCTCCTGCGTTGGCAGATGGATTCTTTACCACTAGCACCACCTGGGAAGCCCCAACTTTGGACTGTAGCCATTGCCTTCTTTAATGTCAGTTGTTGTGCTCTGCCAGGAGAGACTGGGACTGTGGATCCAAAACCCTGATGCACATTGGAATGACCTGAGGATCTAAACACTATGGATGCCCAGCTCCTATCCCAGACATTCTGATTTTATTAGCGTGGAATGTGACCTGGGCAGTGAGCTTTTAAAAAGCTCTCCAAAGTGATTCTAATGTGCACAGTTGGAACCAGTGGTTTAAGAACTTGGTCTGTAAGTTCACAAGGGTGTTTCTGTGGCCTCACTTGGCGAACTTACTTTTTACTTCTGATAGTGTCTCTTTTGCTTTTTAGCCTGCATTAATTTACATTTAATTCTGCTCAGTTCACTGCTGCTGCTATTGCTAAGTCACTTCAGTCATGTCCGACTCTGTGTGACCCCATAGATGGCAGCCCACCGGGTTCCCCCGTCCCTGGGATTCTCCAGGCAAGCACACTGGAGTGGGTTGACATTTCCTTCCCCAGTGCAGGAAAGTGAAAAGGGAAAGTGAAGTCACTCAGTCGTGTCCCACTCTTCGTGACCCCATGCAGCCTACCAGGCTCCTCCGTCCATGGGATTTGCCAGGCAAGAGTACTGGAGTGGGGTGCCATCACCTNCTGGAGTGGGTTGACATTTCCTTCCCCAGTGCAGGAAAGTGAAAAGGGAAAGTGAAGTCACTCAGTCGTGTCCCACTCTTCGTGACCCCATGCAGCCTACCAGGCTCCTCCGTCCATGGGATTTGCCAGGCAAGAGTACTGGAGTGGGGTGCCATCACCTTCTCCGCTCAGTTCACTACCTGAATCCAAATTCTACCTCACTGTCAAATGATGGATTTTCTCCAGAGGTGGTTCTTACATGCTTAGGCTCTTGGAGTAATACTGGTGACATGTCTGTGAGGTATCTTTGTAAGGTCCTCAGCCTCACTGGACTCTCTTATTTTCTTGTTTTCTTTCTTTAAAAAAAAAAAAATTTTTTTTTTGTTTACTTAGTTGGCTGTGCTGGTTCTTAGTTGTGGCACTCCAGATCTACTTCCCTGACCAGGGGTTGAACCTGGGCTCCACTGGGAGCATGGAGTTTAGCCACTGGACCACCAGGGAAATCCCTGGACTCCTTTATTTATGATATATACTTTCTTTTGAAATTGTTTTACATTTTAAAACATTTTTATGATTTTCATATACATTGCTTTTTTCTTCCAAGACTAAAATAAACACCTTTTCCACATAGTGTTTTATAATAATAAACCACTTCTGAGTCTTTCCTCAAAACAGTTTGACCATCGTGGGAGACAACTGACATGCCTACAGTGCTTAACAGTTGATAAAATCTTACAGACAGAAATATGGTGCAGATTTTCTCTTTAGGGAGTTTAGAAAAGTTTGATTTAACTTATCCATTGGAAAATACAGTTGGATTAATTAAAGAAGTATTAAAGCAGAAGGGTGCGTTTGTTCACAGGTTTGCAAATGTACTTGATTAATCTGGAAATCCATTTTGCAGTAGGTGCTGGGTCTCAAACTGAGATTGTTTTAAGGCAATAGAGATGTTGTTTGGTGGGTAAGAGGAGACAGGTAGGGCTTCCCTAGTAACTCAGATGGTAAAGAATCTGCCTGCAATGCAGGAGACCTGGGTTCGATCCCAGGGTCGGGAATACCCTAGAGAAGGGAATGGCTCCCTACTCCAGCATTCTTGCCTGGAGAACCCCATGGACAGAGGAGCCTAGCAGGCTATAGTCCATGGGGTCGCAAAAGAGTGGAATGTGACTGAGCGACTAACACACACACAGGAGACAGGTAATTTGCAAGCAGAACAGATTTTGGCAAACGCTAGGAGACAGGATCCTGCTAGGCATTTGGGAAAGGTGTAAACTGGGTGTGGCAGGTGATGAGAAAGGCTTGCCAAGGTGGGGCTAGGTGGGGCTAGTCGTATGAGATTTCATAGGAAGAATACTTTGGAAGAGCTAAAACACATGGTATAGTGGAAGGAGTTTGTTTTCCTTTGTGTGGTGGTTGAAGTCCAGTTGGTCTGTAATCACGTTGGTGCTATGGATCACTGAACAAGACTGGTCATTTGGATTGGTTTTCTTGTGGGTAAAGCTTTTGAAATTAACTCTGCTTCTTGAGGTTAACAAATTCCTCGTTCTGATGTCTTGTCTACGTCTTGCTGCTGTAATCCCTGAGAAGAGAAAGGGGACATAGGGATGCCTCTCTTTTGAAAAGGAAGGGTCAGCACAGGCCGGGGCTATCACGGTTATTTCTCTTTGTTCAGGACTTAGGACTTGTGAGCCGTGGTTCCACCCCTCACTTTGTGAGCTGTTTTCCTCCGATATTTCCTAATTTTTCCCATGACGTTTCAGCCTGTTTCTTCACAAGATTGTAAGGCCTGAAAGACCCCATTGTTTTACAGAGTGTGAGCTGGTGCACATTTGCTGAGCTGGTCGGCTGGGGTCTGTGTGTGGGTGGGACATGGCTAGGGGATCATGCAGACTGGAGGGTATGTAGAGTGTATTCCTGACAAAGGCAGACACTTTCTGCTTAGCAAGCATCTAGGGAGGGCCTTTTGCTTCATAGAAGGTGCTGTAGTTTTAAAATATTTTCCACAAACTATGTTTTTTCACCACGCTGATTGAGAGAAATGGGAGGCTAAGGGAAGTTCTTGATGGCAAATCGAGTGAAGAGCTTATCCAAACTTCATGTTCAGATAAAAGCAAACTTTTGTTCTTTTAATGCACACTCAAACACCTCCACCCCCCAACACACACACAAACACACTGCTGATGTCCTGCCTGTGGTTTATGTGAGTTCTTGATCCGTTTTCATCTTCTCGTCACCCTGAGCATCTGTTTAGAATTGCAGCCTTCCTCTTCCATCCCATTTCCAACTCCTCTGACCCCAGTCAATTTTTTCTTGCTCCTACCACCTTATATTCTTGCCTGGAGAATCCTCTGGATGGAGGAGCCTGGCAGGCTACAGTCCACGGGATCACAGAGTCCAGCATGACTGAAGCGACTTAGTACACATGCACCACCTTATAACAAAAGTCATTTATTACATTTCTTGTTTGTGTTTACCATTAGACCCTAAATTCCATGAAGGTAGAGGATTTTGTCTGTTTTCCTCATGGATGTATCCCAAGTCTCAGGACAGTGCCTGACATATGGGAGGTGCTCAGTAAATACTGCTGTGTGAATTAGTGAATGAAGAATGTTGATATGTGAATGATGTGTCTCAGATTTGAGTCATAGCCTTTTAAATTCTAATTTACTGGAGAATCTTAATGCATTTTCTGCAGTTTGGTTTTTCAGCTTCCCTACTTTTTTTAGAATAATGAGGAATGGTATCTCCTCCCAGCTGCAGTATGGGAATGATCTGATGATCCTTACAGAGTAGGGGCAGAGTATTGCTCTTAGATTTACTTTTTGATCTTGGAGGCCCTGAACTAACAGTCTTCAAACTCTGGTCTGCAGAAGTTCCCTGGAGATACTTAAGGGGGTGTGCAAGCATTTATTTCATTTCCATTTTATTTTTAATATATTTTGAATATTTTTTATAACCGTAATTTTAAAAAATGCACATTAAATGTATTACTTACATGCCAAATTTTAACACATTGAGACCATTAACACATTGAATCAGACTGTCAAATTAACCTTGAAATTGAGTGTTTTCTGCTATCTTGGCTTATATTTGAACCTGTTATAAAGGAGTTGTCGATAAGTTTGTACCAATGTTTTCCAGATTCCAGCGAGGTGATAAATTGAACAAGTGAATTCTTCCTGTTAGTTAAATACAGCATGGTCAGTTACATGCCAGGCAGGGCTAGGGAGTCTCCTCTGAGTGTAGATTTCTGGGTGGGAGAGTGGCCAGTGATGTAACTTTTCTGAATTCTGTCTAGAAGAGTGTTTTGACCCGGACCCTTCCATGCCGTCCCACTGCCACGCCAGGCCGACTGTCCTAGTTTCCATTGTGATCCTGCCCTCTTCCCGGGCCTGGACTCTGGAAGTAGCCTCGCCAGCCTCTCCAAGACCCAGTCTTCCCTCTGCTTCTCCACATTGTCGCTGCACTTGTCTCCTTGTGAGACATATCCCAGCAAGTCCATTGGCCTTCACTGCCTGCATGGTCAGATGCAGACCCGAGCTATTCAGGACAGTGTCCACTGGCTACACATGGCTCTTAAGCTCTTAAAATGTGGCCAGTCTAAGTTGAGATGTGTCACAGATATAAAACCATGCCCTATTCCAAAAAGACTTAGTATGTGACTAGAAACTAGAGACCATCGTACTAAGTGAAGTCAGTCAGAAAGATAGATACCATATGATATCACATATATGTGGAATCTGAAATGTAACACAGATGAACTTATCTTTAAAACAGAAACAGACTCACAGACATAGAGAGCACGCTTGTGGTTTCCATGGGAGAGGGGCCGTGGGGGAGAGATGGACTGGGAGTTTGGGGTTAGTAGATAAGCAAAAAGGTCCTACTGTATAGCACTGGGAACTATAATCAGTATCCTGTGATAAAACATAATGGAAACGAATATTTAAAAAAAAAGAATATATATGTAAAACTGAATCACTTCGCTGTGCAGCAAAATTAACACAACATTGTAGAGCAACTCTACTTTAATAGAAAATTTAAAAACCAAAAATAAGAATATAAAAATGTAATATAGCTCAATAACTTTTATATTAAATACATGTCAAAATGGTAATATTTTAGATCTATTGGGCTAAATAACATATCATTAAAATTAATTCCTTCTGTTTCTTTTTACTTTTTTTAACATGACTGCTAGAAAATTTGAAGTTACATGAGTGGTTCACCTTAGGTTTCTGTCGCTCAGTGCTGGTCTCAACTGTATCATGACATTTGAAGTTTCTAATAACTTAGCCTCAGTTCCCTTTTCAGTCTCAAATCCCAGTCCTTCTTCCCCTCCTCAGAATTTCTCATAACCCCCAGAACTCACCAAACCTATTTATAATTATGGGTGGTTGTTGTTGGTTTTGGGGTTTTTTTTTTCCACATTCCGTTCCTTCATTCTGAGCTGTCCTTCTCTTTCTTTGTTAGCTATAAAATTCCTGCTCAGATTCTTAGGACTTAATTGTCCCATGCTGCTTAGGTTATGCCCCGTCTCCCTAGACGGAATTAGCCACGGTTCCCCGTAGCAAGCTTTGGTACCTCCATTACTGTGATGGTCTTGCTGTGGTGCCATAAGTTGTCTTCTTCAGGGAGAAGGCTGCAATTTATTCCTCCAGTGACCCCCTGAGGGCAGTACCTGGTGTGTACCAGACATTTAATTGACATTTATTAAATTAATTTATGAATTAATTTCACCCTACTGCACACACTGCTGTTTTCACATGCATTCAGCCTTGATCATCTGAACCATTAGCCATGCAGACACTTGGTTGCAGAGGTGGAGAGCTCTGGACGTCTCAGTTGATCAGTTTCAGACTTTGATGTTTAATGAAATGGCTTCTTTGTTCTCACTGGTTGACTTACAGCGATTTAAAAAATTATACATTTGAATTTATGAAATCCGTGGATATTGTATAGACATACAAATGACCACTTCCTATTTCATTTAGAGAGATTTCATATAAGATTTGGCTTGACTGAAGATTTCACTTCTAAGCAAGTTTGAAAGCTACTGTTCTAATCCCAGATTTCATTTATATTGCCATTCCAAAGGTTTCATTTTAATTTTAATGAGGTGCAAGTTCACACAGAGCAAGACTTTTCAACTCTGGCTGCCCAAAACCTACAGCTGGGAAGCTTTCAGAAATTCTGATGCCTGGGTCCCCCTCCTCGCCCAGCCCCAACAGGGATCCTGGTAGAATTGGGCTGGGAGCATCAGTTATGAAAATCCTAAGTATTTAGTTGGCCAAAAAGTTCATTTGGGTTTTTCCTATAACTTCCCAAACAAATTATTTGGCCAGTCCAATACTTTGTAATAAATTGATTCTGTGGTGCAGAGGTAAACTATGAAAATGTTGAAGTTGTGAACTGATCATTTTTCTTCCTTTTTATTAGTGATGTTGTGATGATGGTAATTCATCTTAAGTGTGTACTATGGTTTGGGGGTTAAAAACAGCATTTAATTGAACCCATCTTCTATGGACAATTTCTTAAGGCTTCTGAAATTGAAAGTTCCTTTTCTATCATTTTCTAAAACCTACGGGCAGCAGCATTTTAATGTCCCTTATTGGTAGAAATAGCAAGCAAAAGGCCTATTTCAAATCACGAAACGAGGATTGACAAGGACAGTGGGTGTAAGATGTCCGCTCAGGTAGTGGCCTCCTGACACCCTTGTTAGCCTGAATAAACAGTGGTCCCCTTACTGAACCTCCATATTGCTGCCACGCTGATAAAATCTGACATTCTGCTTAATCACTTTTTAATGATACTCTTCCTTTTCTTCTTGGTATGTGAGAAACCAGCCTTTTAATTTTTTTAAGGTGTGGGAAAGAATTAACTTTCAGTTCCTAATTCAGTAAAATGGACTGGTATTACACATATAATTCTAGTGGGGACGGGGACGAAATTATCTAATTTCTGCTTACCACTGTCTCTTCTTAAATTAAAAAAAAAAAATTTATAAACTACCTGAAATCATGTAAAGGAGAAAATCTGAGATAAATACTTGAGAGACGTTGCAAGAAAAGTGCCTGAATTCCGATCGTCTGTCCTCTGNCCAGGCACATTCCTTTCCTCAGACCCAGGACAGACTTAGCCGGGTGTAAAGAGCACAGGGGGGTGACTGCTTCCTTGGGGTGACTGCTGATGCTGACTGGGAGCATAGTTCTCAGTGTTTGACCTGATCCTTAAGCTCTTCCTCGCCCAGCATTGCTCTGCTATGAGGAAAACTCAGGCTGTGAGTCAGAACAATATAGCATCAGCTACAAAGAACGTATTTTTGGCTCTGGCCTGAAGTACAGCCAAATAGCCACTGGATATGACAGAATTGAGGTTAGGAAAGCCCAAATGGGCATTTCTGGCAGAATAGAATCCTGAGGTCATACAGCCTGGCCCCCTTCTAACACCCAGCCCCACTCTACCTACCCCCAAATCCTTAGGTATGTTGGAAATTGGAAATAATAAGTGCCTCATGAGCTCAAATCCACCTGCAATGCAGAAGATCCAGGTTTGATCCCTGAGTCAGGAAGATCCCCTGGAGAAGGAAATGGCAACCCACTGGAGTATTCCTTCCTGGAGAATTCAATGGACAGAGCAGCCTGGCAGGCTACAGTCCACAGGGTCGCAAAGAATTGGACACAACTGGGTGATGAAGCACGAGCACAGATTCGAAGGCAGGAAAGAGAAATTCCCAGATGGGAAAACATTAATACCACAGACTGGGCCATAGGCTCTGGGGCTGCAGTGGGTGTTTATATTCACACAGGAATTGCTGACCCAAAGCAGCAAGATGCATTCCCCCCAGCGTCTGTGTGGGGCTCTCCAGGTGAGTGTTGGGGGCACAGGGGTGGCGAGATGGGCACCCAGTATTCTGATGTTTGAATGACTCTGGGGGTCCCCAGGTGCACTACCTGCGAGGTATGAGAACTTCATTCATTCTGATGACACTGAACCCATTCAAGAGCATTGGAAGCCCCAGCACCCTGGGAGAAGCAAACATTAGGACACAGGGTGCCCTCACGGAGAAAAAGCCACACTGTGGAGAAGCAGGTGTTCAGAGGACAGAATTTGAGCGTCAGGATAGCAGAAACCAACAGTGAATCCTTGAGACTGCTTTCAGCAGGTGCCAGTCATGCCAAATTGAGCTTTCTTCTGAGGATTAATGAAAGGTTCTTCCAAGACGAACAAGGCATCACACTCAGTTTGGCTGGCTAACCCGATGAGTTTCAGTTGTAAGCATTCGCCCCCAATAAGACGATCGTTTCTCACTATGCCTTATCCTCAAGGTATTGTTGAGAATATTTCAATTCCTCTGTTGAAAACCTTTTGTTGGAGAGATAGCTGATCCCCTTGAGCTTCTGGAAAGAGATACTTTCAGAATGATTTCCTTTGTCTTTACTTCCTTTTCAGTGGGTCATTCTGAAGTCACCCACCAACTAGACTTTCTGTTGAATTATTTTCACTTCTCACCAAATCACAGGAAATGTGTTTGTATGAACTGTTCAGCAAACACCCCAAAGGAGAGGGAAGCTGAGATTGTTGGAAGGTCGCTAGGATTCTTTCAGAACAAAATCAAAGAAACCTGAATCAGTCAGTCATGGTTAGTAAACTTTTGTCCTAGATGAATACAGGTCAGCCTTCTCAATCCGAACTGGACAAGTGGACTGGGGATTGCCTCAAACTCTGGCCAGCCACCAAGTACACAGCAGGCAGTGACATGCACTGTTGGCGAACATGAGTTGAGGATGCTAAAATTAAGGCATGACTCTAGTTATTAGTAGGGTGATGAAATCTCTTACATTTAATTTTTTTCTTCTGAGGCATACAAAGAGTACCCAGAGAGTACCCTATTGACCTAAAAGTGATGCCATACTTCTCAAGAGAAAACTCTTCAGGATTTCATTCTTAAATCTGAAGGTGCTTTTTCATTTAGCCTCACTATATTCTGGCCAAGTCAGGAGTAGATACAGATTTTGACATTAAAGGATCAAAAGAACATAAATTGATAGGAAAAAGGCTCTGTTGGAGCTAGATTTAAGGAAGATCTTCCTAAATGTTTGCCAACAACAGTTTAGCCTGCTATAACAGAATACCATAGCCTGAGAGGCTAAGCTGCAGTTTATGTCTCACAGTTTTGGAGGCTGGTGAGTCCCAAGATCAAGGTGCCAGCCCATTTGATTCCTAGCGAGGGCTCTCTTACAGACAGTTGACTTCGTGCTGCGTCCTCAGGTGGTGAGGAGAGGGGGAGAAAGAATGCATGCACACATTTGAGCTCTCTGGCATCTCTTCTCATAATGGCACTAATCCCACAATGGGAACTCCACCCAAATATCATCACATCGGGGATTAGGCAACCTGTGCATTTGGGGAGGGGGGGAACACAAACATTCAGTCTATAACATCATTATAATTAAAATTTGCAAATATTGAGTGCCTACTACATGTAGGGCGGTGGGATGGATGCTGGTTATTTGGGCATAAAACAGACAAAATCTCTTCCCTTGAAATACTTGTAATCCAGCAGGGTAATTGAGAGGTAAACCCCTCCGTACAATTGCAAGCATGAGGAGATGATGCTGAATGGTGATGGGAAACAGGAAGAGGCAAAGAGTCTCATCTTACTTAACATCCAGTGCTTTCTTCATGTTACTCCGTTTAATTGTCAGAGCAGTCTTAGGAGGTATAAAGGGTTTCCTCAGATTTAAGGGTGAAGGAATAGAAACACAGAGAAGGTGAGTGCCAAGAGGCAGAGTTGAAAGGCAGACTGACGTGGTTCCTGAGCCCTGCCTTGCCCACTCTTCCCGCTGGGCTCCCTGTGCCCAGGGAAGCCACAGCGGTACAACCCTAGGGAATCAGGAGACAGGCTGGGGCCATCAGCCTTGGAGATTTAAAGGAACGAAGAGTCCCCCAACCGACATGAAAGGTCTACGATAATAGACACAACCTGACCCACCAAATCCAACCTGTTGGGTATTTCCAAAGTGTTAATATAAACTGCCAGCATTGAAAAGGCATATGATTTCATGTAGTCTCTCACTGTTTTTGTCTTCCTTGACTATTAGAAGCTCTGGGCCATGTGCCTAACGTCCCTTGTTCCTGCCTTCCTGGAGTGACACTTGGCAGATTCTCCAGGCCACCTACTCCTCACTGTCTTCTCCTCTGGCCTGACTGTTCCCTCATCTCATTCTTTCTTGACCCCTTTGTGGTTGTTCAGTTGCTCCATCGTGTNACGTCCCTTGTTCCTGCCTTCCTGGAGTGACGCTTGGCAGATTCTCCAGGCCACCTACTCCTCACTGTCTTCTCCTCTGGCCTGACTGTTCCCTCATCTCATTCTTTCTTGACCCCTTTGTGGTTGTTCAGTTGCTCCATCGTGGCCGACTCTTTGTGACCCCGTGGACTGCAGCACGCCAGGCTTCCCTGTCCTTCACCATCTCCCAGAGTTGGCTCAGACTCATGTCCATTGAATCAATGATGCCATCCAACCATCTCATCCTCTGTAACCCCTTTCTCCTCCTCAGTCTTTCCGAGCATCAGGGTCTTTTCCAGTGAGTGGGTTTTTCTCATCAAGTGGCCAAAATATTGGAGTTTCGGNGGCTTCCCTGTCCTTCACCATCTCCCAGAGTTGGCTCAGACTCATGTCCATTGAATCAATGATGCCATCCAACCATCTCATCCTCTGTAACCCCTTTCTCCTCCTCAGTCTTTCCGAGCATCAGGGTCTTTTCCAGTGAGTGGGTTTTTCTCATCAAGTGGCCAAAATATTGGAGTTTCGGCATCAGTCCTTCCAATGAATATTTATGGTTGATTTCCATTGGTATTGACTGGTTTGATCTCTTGCTGTACAAGGGACTCTCAAGAGTCTATCCCTTAGGCATCTGAATTTGTGTCCTCTGGATTAAAGCCCCACCCAGGCTAGAAGTAGGCTGATCCCTCTTGGGAGCTTTTCTGTATTGTGCCTTTAATTAAGATATTCCTAAATTACTTAAATTGATACTTTATAGAGTGTTAGCCCTGAACTTGGATATCTTGACTTAGGATTAGACTACGGGGAGCCCCCAGCATACGTGCCAGAAGTATTCGTCTGAAAGCAGCAGGCACTCTACTCCTTGGCACTGTGCGCTGGCATGCTGCTTGCTACTCCTCATCTGCTTCTCAGGGCCGTTTTTTTGTGTTACCAGGAGTGTCTCTTTCCTTTATATTCCTTTCATTTCTTCTTCCTTATCAATTTCCTGTTGAACTATATAGCTCATATGCTAGTTAGTATTTCAGAATATTAATTTTCAAATTGCCTAGCCTACCCTTGGATAAGAAGGCTCCTGATGGTGCTTGGTGGCCAGATGACTTGGGTGGTGTGTTTCCTGTGGCATGCCATGAGGGCAGGGCACAGGGGAGCAAGGCAGGGTGGCCAACACAGTCCTGTCTCTTGGGGCAGAATCAGATTATGGCATGTTTGCTGCCTAAAGCTGGGGATGGCAAAAACACAGAAGTCTTGCAGAGTCAGAGCCTCGTGTCTGATGTAACCATGAGGCTGGAGAAGGACCTTCAAGATATTTCTCAGGAAACGTTGCTCTGTCTTTTCAGGAAGAACGGACGGAGACAGCCACTTGGAGGTGTATGTGCATTTAGGGTAGAGGACGGGTCTGTTTGCTGTTTCACCTTTGGATCTTTTAATCCCAGCACCAACATCTCTTATTGTGGAAGGGAGTGATTGGACTGCCTGTAATAAAATGGTTTTACATTTTCCACTCTTGCACAAGGATTCCACTTGAAGGTTGTCAGAGGTGTGTTAATTACCCCAACCCATGAAATTTACTCCCCTATGGTGGAGGATATTAGGGATATTTCTCTCATCTGTTAATGTCATTTCTGATGCTCCTAAGTCCTAGATTTAGAGAATTTCTTCTAGACTCTTACCACCTTGCTTGCTCTCCCTTTCTCTCCAAGCACCCATTCATCTTTTTATTCCCTTATTCCTTTTCCACAAGCTCTTGGGTCCTCATGCTTTGGCCCTTTGCTCAGGCTACTGGATTCAGTGATGGGAGGGGAGGGACTGGGGGGCTTGATTCACAGGCTGACCTCAGGCTGTGTTGTATGTAAAAGCCAGTGGGAACTTGGACAACATGAGGCATGAACCACTGGCTCCTCTTGGCATGTTTCCTGTAGGGAGTGCCAAAACTCCCCAGCTTTGAGTTATATCAGAAAAGACTTCTAAAATGAGCATCTTGGTAGAGATTGAGGAGTTGGAGTGGGGAGAAAAACCCAGCTCATCATATTCCATTGATTTCTTACTGGTATTTAATGCCACTGAAGGTTTTAAGTCACTCAGTGTGTCCAACTCTGCGACCCCACGGACTGTAGCCTTCCAGGCTTCTCTGTCTGTGGAATTTTCCAGGCAAGAATACTGGAGTGGGTAACCTTTCCCTTCTCCGGGGGATCTTCCTGACCCAGGGACCAAACCTGAATCTCCCGCCTTGCAGGCAAATTCTTTACTGTCTGAGCCACCAGAATCATTGATTATTGGTAATAAGTATTTGTTGCCTTTTCAAGGGCTAAGAAATGGTGCAACACACACACACACACACACACACACAGCCATTTGACATGTTTAAGCTTCTCTTAGGGGTAAGGAGAAGAGAATAAAGTTGGCTTCTATTCTCACTATGCCTCTCTACACCCTTATCAGTGATCCAGTTTAACATACTCTTCTCTGTGGTAGGTGGAGACTGATGGTAAATAAATAGTGGTGAGACAGGTAGGCCCGGTCTTAACTTTACTGACTCCCACGTGCTGACACCCGCGCCCTGAGAGTGTATCATCCCGGAGAAGCCCTAGGATGTGGCGCTGTCAGCAGGAGCCTCAGGACTGGCTGGTGAGGGGGTCGGCCGTGTCACTGAACCTGTCCCCAAGGCTCTTTTGCTCACCTGCCCTTTGCTTTTCTCCTTTTTCGTAGCCTTCGCCTTTTCTTTTCATTCTCTTTGCTCTCGTCTTCTTGCATGTGCCCTGTCTCCACCTTCCTGCTCACCCACACTTCGTAACCCGCCTGGAAAGATGAATTGCAGTTCAACTAAGCTTTTAAATGCCTAAGGTTGACCATGGGCTTTGTTTTGGTGGTTGAACCAATCCTGTTAGGAGTGACTGAGTGGAAGTCACACATTGGGATGGCGTTTCTTCAGCTGCCCTTGAAAGGCATCAGCTTCTTGAACAATTAAAAAGAAACATTGAAAAAATAGAATAAAAAAAGAAACACTCCCTTAATTCTACTATGGTAACTCGGATATCTTTTCCCTGAATGCTTTATACTTGAGTCAGTCCTGTTATTTAAGCTGTGGATTTTTCTAAGCTTCTTCATAAATTGAATTGGCTATAAAACAACCAGGTTCTCTGTATTTCAAAGAAGATGGAAATAACTTGATAGAATAAGGCTAGTCTTTTCCGACGCGGTCCAGAAGCAAACTGATCCAATTTCTAATTCTGTCATTTGTTTGCTGAGGTTATTTGTGTTAATTGTGATCTTTCAGTGTGTGTGTATGTTTTATTGGGGGAGGTTCCTTTATTTGTGGTCTTTGAACTTATTTTAATTCTGTAGTGTCTTGAAATGAAGTCACTTCCAGCAGAGGGTCTACTGCCTACTACAGCATGCCTAAGAAGAATTCTTTTTCCTCTCTGCATCCAATTTCCTAATTAGGAAAACTACCACTCAAATTGATCCCAGTACCAAAGAATATAAAAATGCATTGTACAGTTTTGAGCATTGTGTAAGGTATTCTTAACAGTACTTCTTAAAAAAAAAATTTGTGATCCTGGACCTGGAAAGATTTTCTTCTTCTAAAAAAAAATCCTGAAGGCCATTTGCAACGATTATCAACATTGTTTTTAAGGCCTTCCATTAAGAGTCATGACATCACTGTTGGCCCTATGAGTGAAAGCAAAGCAAAAAAAAATCTGTTCATGATGTTTATTAAGAATTTTCTAGGTGATTAATATTTCCCTTGGAGAGTTTTTATTCTGACTTTGTTGTAGAACCAACATACATGAAAACGATACAAGAACACTTGGCAGGGGTGGCGCACAGGAGAGGATCCAAAATTAGTTTACTGCAAGCTCTGTAAGCAAGTTCTCAGGGCATGGGGATAGTGGGATGATTGGAACTGGGTGGGGTTTCCTTGGGGAAATTATGCGCAAGAATCCTTGTCTGTTTGTTATTATCTTCTTGTGCCCACCTTTCCTGTGTTGATACCAATGTGTCCCTTTGAATGGAATTGTGACATCAGGCATCTCTGCCAGGTTTTTGAACAAACTTCCCAGTTCATTGTTGGGCCATAGTTTTTAAATGGATCAAGTACATATGTCAAAAAGGAAATAACATGTCTAGATTTCTCCTTTAAAACCCCGAAATTCATTAACATCTGCTTCTAGAAATTCAGAGAGTATAAATTACATGCAAAATTTTCTTTCAGTCACTTTTAAGCTCGGTTATAATTAGATATTGAATTTTCTTGGCTTTGAAGCAGTGACTACCCAGGTCTTGTGTACAGATGAGGGTGTTTTTGGATGTATTTAGGCTACAGAGGCAGAATTCCAGGGTCTCTCCATGTTGTACATCATTGTTAAAATATGTTATTGCTATGACTGAGTGTAATATTTTCTTTGGAATTTATGTGTCTCAAATAGCCGAGGAGTGATCGGCAGTCTCCTCTCCCTGTCTTCTGATTTATAATAACATTGTACTTGCAGAATGATAATGTGCGTGGAGTAAGGGTTTATCTTTTGAAAACGTGTATTGCAAAATCACTTCCTTCTTAGTGAAAGATGTTAAAATGGAGAATACAGCCTTGGACTTAAGTGCCTTCGACTCAGTCAGCAGACATGCCTCATGTTGTTCTCCAAGAGACGAAGGCTGGCTGCTAAAAACTAAAGGTGATGCTGGGCCAGTGGGATTCTGCGTACTTCTCCCTTTTCCTCTTGAATATTTTCTACACTGTTGTTATAATTAAAAATAATATATTTTTAAGACACTGCAGTTCTGCTTGAACCTCGAATTCCAGGCTTTATGGAAAGATTCAGATATATAAATCCTTCCTAGCTGCAACCTGAAAACACATAGAAATAAGGAGAATATAAGGCACCTTATGATGTTTTGTTCTCCTTTCAAATCCTCCCAGAAACATCTTTCAAAGGAAAAGGCTACCAGTCCAATTAAATGGTTGAATATATTTTCTTTCTTTATTTTTCCTTAATATTTGACAAATTAAGAATCCTGGAACTGAACAAGGACCATTGTGTTCTAAAATGTAATTCAAATGAATCGAAAAACCTACCTAAAGAACCAACAATGTGGATAAAAACATGGACCCTATTTCCCATTTGAGGGGATGTTGGGTCACCTGCTTCATTTGGCCCATGGAAAACAGGACTCCTTCTGATACACTGCCTCTCAAAAAGCTCCATGGAAGGCTCTAGCTATTAAGTCCTGACAGTGGTACAGTCAGGCTCCAGCAAATGCTGGTCTGTTTCTTGGTTGGCTGGTTGGTTTCTTCTTTTCTACCACATCATGCAGCATGTGAGATCTTCGTTCCCTGACCAGAGATCGAACCCACGCCCCCTTCAGTGAAAGTGCAGAATGTTAACCACTGGCCACCAGGGAAGTCTCAGCTAGTCTGTTCCTTTATTCCTGGGGGCTGCATGGTATTGAGATCTGGCACATTTGCTGCTCGTATGTTAGAGCCTTTCCCTGCCCAAGGAGACTAGAGGCTGCGCTAGAAGCCCTTATAACTGACCTCTCTGGCTTACTGGTCACTGTATCCTCAGTACTCAGTGCATAGCACGTACTCAAAAAATAGTTACTGAATGAGTGTTCTTCTCCCTGTGCATCCACAGTCACTCAGCGCATATGATATCCAACTTTCCTAGGACACTGGTGTGCCCGGTGTCTGCAGCCTCAAGACTCTTGATTAGACTCTTCAGACCTGCACCGTCCATTGTGGTAACCACTGACCACACATGGCTATTTACATTGAGCTTTAATTAAAATTCCACAGAATTTAAAATTCAGCCCTCAGTTGCACTGGCCACAATTCAAGTACTCAGTAGCAACGTATGGCTAGTGGCTACCATATTGACTAGCACAGGCATGGAGCCTTGCCATCATGGCAAAAAGTTCCTCTGGACACAGGACTGCTCTGAAAGATCTTTTCTTTGTTTGTGATTACAGTGCAGCTGTCTGCTTCAGGAAGTGAGGTCAACAGGAGCAAGGAGAATCTTTAAGAGCTGCCTCGCATTGTGACATGTCTGATTCCTTGCTGCAGTCCCTACAGCATGAACAAGGTAAGAGGCACTTTGGGGACTGATCCTTTGTGTATTCTTTATGGTACCATGAATTTCCCTGGCTACGTGATGTCTTTCTGTGATGTGAGGAGGTTGTGTCTCCTGCCAGAAGCATTATGGAGGTTGGCAAGCAGTATCCACAGGCAGGGTCACAGGCTGCTGGCAGTGTAGTGTTCTAGAGGTGTCAACTGTGTTCGTCGGAGGCCTCTGAGCAGCTGGACTGTCGGCTGTTGGTATAATTGTCTTGCCATGGATATTGGAAGACTGAGGCTCTAGGGCCAAGCTACCTGGGTTTAAATATCAGCTAGCTTTGAGGACCTTGGGAAAGTGGCTTGATGGCTCTGTGCCTCTGTTTCCCCATCTGTAAAGTGCTGGTGATAATGATGTGTAACTCGCAGGGTTGTTTTAAGGATGAAATGAGTTGATATGTGTCCTAGTGTTTAATACAGCCCCTGTCTACATTATAAGCATTTGATTAGTTTTTTGCTGTTGTTGTTTCTGGTGTTGGGGACACTGTTGTCCCTCAGATATTGTTGCCAGAAAGCCTTAGGTGCAGGTGGCGCCAGTGGTAAAGAACCCACCTGCCAGTGCAGGAGACTTAAGAGACATGAGTTCGATCCCTGGGTTCGGAAGACCCCTGGGAGTAGGGCATGGTATCCCACTCCAGTATTCTTGCCTGGAGAATCCTATGGACAGAGGAGCCTGGCAGGCTGCAGTCCATGGGGTCGCAGAGTCAGACATGACTGAAGTGACTTAGCACGGCCTGGCAACATTTGCATTTATTCCTTGATTGATTACTCAGCAGGCAGTGATTGATTTCCAGATGGGCACTTGGGGGAAAAATGATGAATGGGGCTGAGGTCCTGCCTTTAGCAGGTGACAGACAATTTAGGGGCCCTGTGACTGGTGTGAGGTGAGTACCAGAAGCTGGAGAAGCACAGAAGAAACATCTCTCTTTGAGGAATCTGGAAAGGAGCATATAGAGGCAGTGACGTCTCGAGTTGGATTCTGTATGCTACACGGTCATTTGTTGGGCACAGAAGTATGGCAGGGCATTCCAGGTAAAGGAAACTGCCTGTGTAGAGGTGCAGAAGCTTATGAGAAAGTCTGCCATGCTTAGAGAACAATAGAGTTTGTATGGCTGGAGCAGGATTTCTCAACCTTGGCACTATTGATGTTTGGATCAGGAAGTCCTTTGTCGTGTGAGGCTGTCTTCTGTGTTGGAGGTGTTTAGTAGCATTCGACTTCCTCCACTTCAGTGTGACAATGAAAAATGTCCCAACACGTTGGCCAGTGTCCCTTTAGGGAACAAAAAAGGCCTGCTTGAAAACACCTGCCCTGGCAGAAGATGGCAGATAGGAGCCCAGAGGAGGAGGGATGGATTGCATTCTGAGAGCCCCTGAAGGATTTCAAACAGGGGAGAGACAGTTCCAGAGACTGCAGCAAGAGGTAACCATGGATTGTAATGGAGTTGGACAGTGCTTTTAGGTGATTTGGTCTTAAAAACCTACTACGGGACTCCTGAACTTTAGAAAGCCCATGTAACTTGTTGAGGTTCTTTTGCTAAGATCCCTTTTCCAGGGGTAGTTTTTCCCATGGCCATGTTTTGGCCTTTTTAAGGGCATGGTTGCTTTACCCCATCAGAAGAGATCAGAAAAAAATAAGCCATTGTTTTGGGGTTTTTTTGGCCATGTTGTGAAGCATGTGGAATCTTAGGTCCCTGACCAGGGATCAAANAGCTTTCTTATCCATTCATCCGCTGATGGACATCTAGGTTGTTTCCATGTCCTGGCTATTATAAACAGTGCTGCAATGAACATTGGGGTACATGTGTCTCTTTCTATTCTGGTTTCCTCGGTGTGTATGCCCAGCAGTGGGATTGCTGGGTCATAAGGCAGTTCTATTTGCAATTTCTTAAGGAATCTCCACACTGTTCTTGGAGAGAGATTTTCATTTGACTAAGCCAAGCCAAAGAGAAAGAAAACTTTGCTGACCTTTCCCTACTTTGGGTTCAATACTTAAACCTTTTTTTTAATCCATATTTTTTTAAATTGAAGTATAGCTGCTGGGATGGTTCGATGGCATCACTGACTCAATGGACATTGAGTGAGAAAACTCAGATAGTGAAGGACAGGAAAGCCTGGAGTGCTGCAGTTCATGGGGTCACAGAGCTGGATACGATTGAGCAACTGAACAACTGCAACAGTAGTTGCTGGACAATATTATACAAGTGACAGGTGCACAATATAGTGATTCACAACTTTTAAAGGTTATGCTCCGTTTATAGTTATTATAAAATACTGGCTATATTCCTTGTGTTGTGTAATCTATCCTTGTAGGTCGTTTTATACCTAACAGTTCATATCTCCTACTCCCCTACCCCTGTGTGGCCCCTCCCCCTTCCTTCTCCCCACTGGTAGCCACTAATTTATTAGTTCTCTATATTTATGAGTCTTTCTTTTTTGTTATGTTTGTTTTTGTTGTATTTTTTTTAGATTCCACATACAAGTGAAACCATATAGTATTTGTCTTTCTCTGACTTATTTCACATAATGCCCCCTGACAGTCTTTGAGGAGTGAGCTTTGGAATCCTGGAAGATGGGCAGGTATTCTTCCCCAAGGTCAAGATTGGAAGTGGGGGAGGGAAGGAGATTCATCATGGTGGTCACTGCAGACCTTGGTTTCTATCATTGACAGTTTGATGTAGTGAAAAGCTAAGACAACTCTTGGGAAATCTCAGATCGGCAAGCACAGTCTGCTGTGACAGCCCTGCCCTGAGTTTCTCCGGGGCAACGCAAGACCTGATGTCATGGTTTGGCTCTTGACACACAGCTGGGAAACAGACTCAGAAATTTCAGAAGTCTCGGTGGGTGTGTCGGTTGCTTGGGAAGTTATGTTCTTGCCTGAATGACCCAGCGAATGTTTTATTTTATGTTATTGTAAGTCAAAGTGGTGATTAAGCATGATGTGTAACCTTCATCGGTCAGCATTTTTCTTATAGTTTTCTTGGCATAAGACAAAAAAAAAATAGGTCACCCCCTAGGGAGGAAACAGACCTTGGCACAAATAAAACTAGACAGTCACCTCATCAGTTAGGATATATAAATTAGAACATTGGAAATATTTTTGAGGGTATGACTGATTTTCTAAGTAGAAATGTTCCTAGAAACTTGGAGACATCTGAGTTGTACATTTTCCACTTCCTTGGACATACACAGTAATCACTCTCCTTCCTTCCCAAACCCCAGCTCGCTTTGTGACACTTTGCCTAGGGACATGTCTGGCCAGGTGGGGGTGGGGGGCTGGGACATCCTAGGGTCCAGGGCTGCTCCTCTGAAACACCACAGCAATTCTGATCACAGTTGGGCACTGACAGCTTCCTTTTGTGTCAGTTGGAGACAGAACCCTCTGGAAAGCATAGGAATGGCCGCACGGCATCAAGAATTGGCAGTGTGTCTAACTAACCTAACAGGGATAATCTGATCGTGAGCCACTGGCAACCAGGTAGGGCCTTCATCCCTCACATTCTGGAACTTCTCTGTGTGCCTGGGTCTGGAATGCACCTACCTGGAAGGGGTGCACGTCTGGCCCTCAGATAGCCAGCGCAGATACCTTAGTGCTGGCAGAAAAGAGAGGGCACTCCCAGCCACCACCACGTTCACTGTGAACTTAGGGCCGTTTCCGAAGGCCAGCGTATGTGGGACACGTCAGGTTGATACAGGGTGGAAACCTTCACCTTTTCAGTCTTGTAAACAGACTTTAATGCTTGTACATTTCTGGGCTTTGCGCTCTAGCCTCACACTTAAGGAAACTGTGTATGTAAAAGTTTCCCCAGGATTGTCATGCTCCCTGGGCTTAGGCAGACTTGCAGACTATGTTTCCAACTTTCATATTCTCCTTGGAGCTTTTTGCAAGAGCTGACTTTCCAATCTTTTGTGTTGATCAAAAACTTTATAATGAGGATTTCACTTTAAATTTGTCCAGCGTCTTTACCCTTTCTACTTTCTTGGTTATCCTCTTGTTGCTGCTGCTAAGTCACTTCAGTCATGTCCGACTCTGTGTGACCCCATAGACGGCAGCCCACCAGGCTCCCCCATCCCTGGGATTCTCCAGGCAAGAATACTGGAGTGGGTTGCCATTTCCTTCTCCAATGCATGAAAGAGAAAAGTGAAAGTGAAGTCGCTCAGTCTGTCCGACTGTTAGCGACCCCATGGACTGCAGCCCACCAGGCTACTCTGTCCATTGGATTTTCCAGGCAAGAGTAGTGGGGTGGGGTGCCATTGTCTTCCCCGAAAGTAGAAGCAGCCTTATCAAATAGTTATGAAAAAAGAATTGATTTGACGATGACTTGGCAGTTCCTTTGTCTAGCTACTCCAACAGTGCCTATGGGAGTTCTGTGGCAAAGCAGCCCTTTAGAATGGATCCATCTTCCTGCCCAAGCTAAAAAAATTTGTGGCTTCTTATCTCGGTCTCATTGCCACATTAATACTGCTGCTGCTGCTGCTGCTAAGTCACTTCAGTCGTGTCCGACTCTGTGTGACCCCATAGACGGCAGCCCACCAGGCTCCCCCATCCCTGGGATTCTCCAGGCAAGAATACTGGAGTGGGTTGCCATTTCCTTCTCCAATGCATGAAAGAGAAAAGTGAAAGTGAAGTCGCTCAGTCTGTCCGACTGTTAGCGACCCCATGGACTGCAGCCCACCAGCCTACTCTGTCCATTGGATGTTCCAGGCAAGAGTACTGGGGTGGGGTGCCATTGCCTTCCCTGATCCTCTTGTTAGTATGTATAAATATATATTATATTTTACTATTATAAATTTTGCTAACCAGAAAGATTATTGTTTTGTGTTTATATTTTTTATCTATAATTTATATTTCTCTGTGTTGTTTGTATGTGTTGTCATGCTGGCAAGAGAGGATTTTAGCGTGTAACTTAGAAAATCATAGCCAAATGACAGGTTGGACAGAATGGGGTTTTTTGGACTTAAACTGGGCAGGGTGGTGTACATGTATGTAGGACATGCCACTATGTAACACAGAACCACACTTACAGGAACAAAGTTCTGCTTTTGAAAGAGCTGTCTCCCTAAAAGCAAGCTTGGAATTATGATCTTAAACTCTTTCTCTGTGGTCATCATTCTCTTGAAGGCACATCACATGATGTTCTCTGCCTTGAATTTATGAGGACACTCCATCTGATTGAAAAATAATTGACTTTTCCGTTATTGCCCAGAATGCTCCTCACTCTACCCCCACAGTGAAAATGAATCTTCTTAGAACTGTTTCTTCCTTGTCATGTTCAGATAAGGCTAAATCTGATTGTTACTGCCTTAGACATACGCCATGGCATCAAATGGAGGAAGGTGGTATCTCTTATCTCCCTTGTTGGGTAGATGCCACTATTTTGCTTACTCAGCCCAACATAATTTTTTCTCTGAATACTTCCCAATCTTCAGCACCATATCCTACTGTGCTAAGTTTGAGGCAGTTTCACCTTTACATGCACATCAGTATCTCTACAGTTGATAGAAAAGTAACACTGAAAATTTCATTTCTGCCTTCACTGAGAGTTTTTCTTACTTTGCCACTGCTTAATAGGAAGCAGTGAAGTCCAGGACTCACACCCTTGGATCTTCCCATGAAACACCTGGCAGACACATAACAACATCAGGTCCCTCATCCTTCAGCACATTTATCATGTACACACAGCTTACCATGACCATGCTTGCTCTTCACCAGGGAACAAAACAAAGGTCTTGACTGCCAAAACCTCCATTCTGGCCAACATGAGGAGTTGTCTCACTCCAGAGTTTAATAGCATGCATCTGATGTTCAAACTTTCTCCATTTGAAACTTCTTCCACCTGAAGAGCAAGTTAATAGAGCTACTGGAGGCAGGATAAGGGACTGGTGAACAATAAATGTGTAAGATCTCTCTCCTCCCCTTTCTAGGACACACAGGGTGGTTTTACCCAGTGACCAGTCTTTATTTTATGAGTCTCCACTGTTGTTTTTCTGAAGGCAAATGGCCAAATTCCCCTCCTGGCAGACTTTGGAGAAACATCACACCCTTCAAAAACCAATGACACAGAAAAAAATACAAATACAGCTTAAATCATCTTGGAATAAGGAGGGCCTTGATGGCTCAGAGGTTAAAGCGTCTGCCTCCAATGTGGGAGACCCGGGTTCGATCCCTGGGTTGGGAAGATCCCCTGGAGAAGGAAATGGCAATCCACTCCAGTATTCTTGCCTGGAGAATCCTGTGGACAGAGAAGCCTAGTAGGTTACAGTCCACGGGGTCGCAAAGAGTCGGACACGACTGAGCGACTTCACCTCACCTATTAATATCTAGTGACAGAAATGATAGAGGAAGAAAATGTATTTGTATAAAACCTAAAGATGTTTTTCCATCAGAAGACATTCTGAACTATCCTACCACAAAGGAGACTAGCCAGGCAACATACACAATACGTATACAACATGTGTCAGACAGTTAGCTAACTTATGAAAAACTCTTGAGCATTAGGAAGATGAGTGATTCCTCTAATAGAAAATGGGCAAAGAACAGAAAGATAGAGCCAATAAAGGAAGAAATGTGATCAGCAAATAATTTACAAGAAAATACCCAATCTCAGAAGTTACCAAATTAGACAAATTAAAATGATGAGATGGTATTTTCTACCTATACAATCGATGAGATTTTATTTCTACCTATACAATCGAGGAAGATTTACAACAGTTACTCATCAAAGGTATAGATAGGACTGACAGCCCTCTCTCATTCACAGTGAATGAAAGAGCATGTTTCTCAACGGGACTGCGTGTGTATCAAAGCCTCCAAAATACACGTACCTTTTAACTCAGAAATTCCATTTCTAAAACTCAATGAAAATTGTCATAGATGTGTGTAAAAATTTAGCTAAGATTTTCATTGTATATTATCATAGTAACTTTTAAAAAACAATAACCATAACATATCCAGACAGTAAAAATGACGAGGGATGGCAGAATATTTAATGATATAAAAAGATGTTCCCAATAAATTGTGAAGAAAGCAAGTTATTAATACATAACAATATATACAGTTTGATCATTATTTTTTTTTAAGATTCACTTCTGCCCACAGCAAAAAGATTGCAGATACACAGCAAAGTACTAAGAGCATTGTCTTCTTTTTGCTTATATGTGCTAAATTTTCTTAAGCAGTATTTTGAAATAAGGCATGCAGTTATCTTTAAGATACAGACTTCACTAAATATTAAAAATATCTATGATGAAGAAGACTTTGTGGTGGACTTCCCTGGTGGCCCAGTGGTTAAGGCTTCACCTTCCAGTGCAAGGGGTGTGAGTTCAAGCTAAGATCCCCCATGCCTCGATGTCAAAACATAAAACAGAAGCAATATTCAGTAAAGACTTTAAAAAAATGATCCACAGTAAAAAAAAAAAAAAAAAAAAGCAAAACAGACTATGAGGATTCTGCCCAGAATTCTGGCAGTGTTTTTCCCGAGGACAGGTATAAAGTATGCATGTTTCTTATTTAAGAAAATATTTTTCTGTGAGAAGAGACACCTGAGAGCTCTCTCCACTGACCCCTGCCCCAAACACGGTGAAGAAAGGCCAGATGAGGATGACATAGTGAGAAGTGACCATCTACAAGCCAGGAGGAAAGTTCTCATTGGGAACCAGTCCTACTGGATTTTGATCAAAGACTTCCAGTCTCCATAACTGTGCAAAAATCAATGTCTGTTGTTTAAGAAAATTTTTTTATTTTCAACTTTTTTTTTTGATTCCTCTTTCTTTTTTATTTTTTTGGAGGTTAATTACTTTACAATATTGTATTGGTTTTGCCATACATCAACATGAATCTACCACAGGTATACACAAGTTTCCCATCCTGAACTTTCTTGCAATTAACATTTATAGGTATGATTTACAATCAGAAAAAGCAGGCATTTTACAGTAAATACATTTTTAGCTGTTTTGCATTTGAGGTACAAGTGGGTGGAAATATTTAATGGCAGATAAAAAGAGAAAGAAGCATTGGTCAAACAGATCTGAATGTGGAAGTCATTCTATTTGACATATTACCAGGAAGGAGTATTTTAATGTACCAACGTTTTAGAGGCAGTAGTATATTGAGAAATGCTCTAGAAAATATACTGTCTTTTGAATTCAGTGGCTATTACATCCTCTTACTCATTACATCCTCTTAATCAAGCTATTGCTAAAGTGCCAAGTTTAGACCAATGGTTTTCAAGCTGTGGTTTGGGGACCCCTGGGGTGCCCACTTATGGGCCATCTGCAAGGTCAAAACTATTTTCATAATAATGCTGAGACACTTTTTGCCCTTTGCACTGTCTCTCAAGTATACAGTACAATTTAAGAGGCTCCATGACATGCTATGATGTCATCCCCCGATGGCTGTTGGTATGTTTGCTTGTGTCTTCCTGTTCCAAGAATGTCTCCGTTTTAATTTTTAATATGGTAAAGTGTGTGAGTCGCTCAGTCGTGTCCCACTCTTTGCGACACCACGGACTGTAGCCCACCAGGTTCCTCTGTCCATGGAATCCTCCAAGCAAGAATACTGGAGTGGGTTGCCATTTCCTACTCTAGGGAATCTTCCCAACCTAGGGATCGAACCTGAGTCTCTTGCTTTGCAGGCAGATTCTTTACCATCTGAGCTACCAGGAAGCCCCACATTGACAGAAATAACTGACCTGGACAAAGGTTCTTTAGGGTCTGCAATCATTTTTAAGCATACCCTCACTTCGGAGTCTAGTCTGTGCCTGTATTTGGCAGTAGTTACTCTTAAGAAGACGGTGGTCCCTGGCCCCTGGTTCAGGAGGGCCCTGGACATTGTAGCACATCTGTTCTCACCTTCTGCATCTTTAAAGAAACCTTGCCCTTGTTCTTTATTTTTGAAACTTGACTTTGTAGAATTTGTGAAGCTGTGTAAAACTTTGTTAGCACAAGGGTGACATATAAATTGAGTTCTGCTGAATGTGAGGTGAATGGAAATGGTGAAATTAGACCTCCAGTCTCTTGCCTTTGTACTGCACTGGGCAAGTCTGAATTTTTAGGTTTGAAACAGGAATATCATTTCCTTCTGAGAGGTATAGGAGTGCATATTTAAAATAAACATAACCTGTACAGATGAGCCTATTTGCAAAGCAGAAATAGAGACACAGACATAGAGAACAAATGTATGGACATCAAGAAATGGGGGGTGAGATGAATGGGAGATTGAGATTAACATATGTTGGGACTGACATATATGGACTATCAATACTATGTATAGAATAGATAACTAATAAGAACCTACTGTATACCACAGGGGACTCTAGAATCAGTGTTCTGGGGTGACCTAAATGGGAAGAGAATCCAAAAGAGAGTGGTTATATGTATACAGAAGGTGGATTCACTTTGTTGTACAGTAGAAACTAACAGCATTGTAAAGCAGCTATGTGTGAAAGAGTTAGTTGCTCAGTTGTGTCCGACTCTTTGCGGCCCCATGGACTGTAGCCCGCCAGACTCCACTGTCCACAGAATTCTCCAGGCAAGAATACTGAGTAGGTTGCCATTCCCTTCTCCAGAGGATCTTCCCCACCCAGGGATCAAACCCAGGTATCCCACATTGCAGACAGATTCTTTACCATCTGAGCCACCAGGAAAGCCCATAATACTCCAATAAAAATTAGTGAAATAAAAAACATAACCTAGTGGATGGTCAGCTTGGCATGAAGCAGGGAGGAGACAAACTTGGAATTAATGAGTATGTTTATGCTTATCTGTCTTTAAAATGTGTGCATGTCTAGAGCTTGTGTTTGTAAACATGTAAAACAGACCTGCTATTTGAGAGTTGCTTCCTGAATGATGTGGAATCCTCCCCTAGACAGTCCTCACTACTGGGGAAGCAACATCAGTGCTTCTGTTTTGCTGCCAAGGCTCCTGCTCCTCTCTGCTTCACCAGGAGCACATTTCAGCCTCGGGCGTGGGGCTCACCTCTGCCTCTCAGAGCAGCACGTGTTGGGGGAGTGGTCTGCGCCTGCTCCTGTGAGCAGTTATCTTTATGGTCTGGGGTGTAAGTTAAAAATTTGAACCTTTCTGTACAGAGAATGTGGCTTCAAAGGAAGTATGCTATGGGAGCTCTGAGACCAAGGTCCCCGCTGCAGTGTTACTGGTGGCTTGGCCGTGTCTTGACTTGAGGGCCAGGATTCAGTAGCCTCACTTACCAGCTCCCCGTCATATCAGAAAAGATGAGGGAGAATCCAGACGGGGAGGAGGGAGGTTAAGGCTTCAGACTGGACTCTTGGTTTAAGACCATCCCAGACCCAGAGCAGGAAAAGGACTATGTTTGGACATGACTGTAATCTGATTTCAAGTCAAACAGACTGAGCTGTGAATCATGATACAGGCTCTTTGAAATGTGGCCACAGCTGTTGTTGTTTACTCACTAAGTCACGTCTGACTCTTTTGCGACCCCATGAACTCTGTCCCTCCAGGCTCCTCTCTCCGTGAAATTTCCCAGAGAAGAATACAGGAGTGGGTTGCCGTTTCCTTCTCCAGGGGATCTTCCTGGCCCAGGGATCGAATCCGCGTCTGCTGTGTTGCAAGCGGATTCCTTACTGTCTGAGCCACCAGGGAAGCTCTTGGCTGCGACTACTGACCATAGGACTGTTCTCACTTGGAGGGAAGAGGGTGCTTGGTCTCACTTGGTTGTTTTTAGGCGCAGTTCACACACATTGTGAGCGTCCGTTTGCCAATCTTACCATCCTTATTTCTTGAAGGCTTAGAGAGATGGGCCTAGGCTTTTCTTGATTACAACAAGTTTTGCTTCGTTGTTTTTTTTTTTTTTAACTGCCCTACCAGCCTTCATGTTGAGCTGTAGTTGAATGTTGACTGAACCGCGGGAATCTTGTTCAGCAGCACCGTGTGGAGCTAAGCCCACACCAGCCTGTCGCATCATTAGCCGGGTCCTTTGGACACGTGATGTATGCAGTGAGCTCTTTCTTTGATCCTGGTGGTGACTGGGTCCCTGATAACAAAGAGGTCAGTGGATCCTGGTCCCGGGCATCGTGCAGAGGAATGCCCTGACATCCTTCTAAGCCCTCGGCTCTGCCCCTTTTCTCCCGGCTTTAATGGAGACAATTAAGTTACATCCTATTTAGTTAATTGGTGATTGGAAACATGACTACTCAGTTGATCTGTGTCTTATCTGTTAGAATATTAATAATCCACTTGCTTTGCCTGATTTTGTGAACACATCTCCACCAGTGCAGTCGCTGTGTAGGAGGCGAAATACATAACAGAGAGTTTGCTTTCAACCCCAGCTTATTAATTTGAGTACCTGATACTTTGAATTGCTTTTTATCCCTCCCGTTTTGTGGTATGGAGGCCTTATAATGTGGAGTTGTTTGATGTTTTTCCCTCTTCTTGTTATCTTTTATCTCCATAAAAATAAGCCTAGCATTATTGTCTTCTGTAAGATGTTTTCAGAGACCACTGTGCTTTTGAATGTATGTACGTCCTCAGCTTTAGGTTTTAAAAACCTCCTACTCTGTGATAAAATCGATACATGTACTAGCTAGAGGAGAGGTGCCTATTCTGAGTAGGTAAAACTACATAATTTGTAGAAACTCCTCAGTTAATGCTCAGAAGACATGTATTCTCATTGCTCATAAATGACAATATTTAGGTTTAAATGCAAACATTTAGATTTGATTAATCACAGTTTATATATTCTTCTGATTGATTTCCTTTTTTTAAATGAAATAGTTTTATAATTTTTTACACCCTTAGACGTTATAAAGTGGCATTATCTTGAGAGGCTAGTCTCAATTATATATAAACATGAGCAATTAATTAAGTTAGCCAGCACAAGCCACAGAGGTAAGGTGTCATCACATGTCAGTGATTGAGGAGCACCTGTTAATTAGACGTAGAAAAACTGCAATGAGTTATGGGACGAAAAAAAAGACAATAAAAAAAAGATGGGTGAAATTAGCAATATCTTCATTTCTTGTTATTTCTTAAGTTCTACCCGTAAACAATATGTTGTGACAGCTCTAGGATGGGATTATGGCATTTTGGGTGAGGTCTGATTATGGCTAAAAATAGACGTGTATTGAAGATCAGAAGAGGAATATTAAACAATTGAAATTTTGTGAAAGACTGATGCCGTTTCATTGTAATAATTTCCCCAAAGACACATTAGTAATGCTGCTAAATACAGACTTTAATAGACTTTAATAATGTGTACTTTAGAGGCCTGATACACAAAGGAATAATGTATAAAACATTCATTATGGAAAATTGCTACCTTTTTTATTTAATAGGAAATCTGTTGAAACAAAACCATTGCACTGCCTATGGCATTGTGTTCCTGGGTGCGAGCAGGCTGAAGAATAATTGCCACCTTCTCTTACATTTTTCCCATCTATTCTAATCAAGTTGCAATCATATTTACTTCTTTGTTCCACGAATGAGATTAGATGGGGATTAGAAAAAGAGGATGTGTATTGGATGTACCCTTGTTCACATGTGGTCCAGCCTCTCACTACCTGTGTAATCGTGGGCAAGGACCTTAACATCAGACTCCACTTCATTTACACACTGGGGGTTGTTCTACTTACCTCACAAGGTCAAAGTAGGAGATATGAAACGTTGGAAGGGCGGAGGCTCCATGGAACAGGCACTCAATAAAATGCTTCCTATTATGATTACTTTCTGCATCTGTTTCTCTTTGTATTTCTTGTTTCTATGGGTGACCAGTGGATGGAGAGAGCAGCCTGGGGGTCGAGAGTAGAAAAAAAGCAATTAAAAAGAAGCCTCCGTAAGCAGCTCTTGTCGCCAAGCCCTGCATTGGATTTCAGTTTGATTTTAATGTGCTGCTGAGAGAGCCATGCTGTTGAAAAAGAGAGGAGAGTAAGAAGCAGATGCTTTTGGAAGAACAGTAGGGCATTTATCTCTTTTAATGAGATAACATCATTAGAGTGACAAAGTGCAGCGAATCGATACTCGAAATGGACTAGTGCTATCCTTCCAGAGTGTGGTGATGGTTACCCTTCATAGCCGAGAATCTGCTGAATCACGAATTCTGTCTTATCTGTTATTAGAGCCCCTGACTTTGATCTCACAGAATAGATCCACACCTTTGGAATCTGCCCAGGCATAGAAAAACAGACTAATTGGATAAATGAGAAGAATCCAGGGTGATTTATAAGCTGCTCTGTAATCAGGGAGCCTCAGAGGAGGGAGGTTGGGCTTTTTTCTCTTTGACTTCTATACATGGCCGCGCATCCTCGCCCGCTCTCCTTGCTCCCCGTCTGCTTCTTGGTGTCGTGTCAGAAACACTAATCATGTCAGGCTGTGACACTGACAGCCCTGACATTCACAACAAAGAGACAAGAAGGGGAGAGAGGAGGAGAGACCTTGGAGCGGGAAGGTGAGGAGAAGCAATAGGGGAAGGATTTTTTATTTTTCTTGCACATAAAATCCATCGCTGCAGCATCACCAACATTTCTGGGTAGATTACACTCAAGGAAAATGAAGGAAGAAGCAAGGTGAATTCTGATGGAGATAAAATTGGGCAAGGAAGATTTTTTGCTACTGTTTTTTCCCTCTTCTCTTAGATTTCAGTGTGTAGTTTATATGAGAGTGACTGAGGCTGTGATTTCTTCTCGTCAAGAATAAAAAGATCATTGAAAAAATTTCCCTCTTGTGAATTAGGAGTTTGGGGTGAACATATACACCCTACTAGAGTATATAAAATAGGTAAACAACAGCACCTACTGTATAACACAGGGAACTGTGCTTAATATCTTTTAATGACTATAATGAAAAAGAATCTAAAAAAGAACATATATATATGTATGTGTGTGTGTGTGTGTGTGTAACTGAATCACTTTGCTGTGCACTTGAAACTAATACATCATTGTAAATTAACTATGCTTCAACAAAATAAAAAAATAAAAAAATTCACCTCTTCCATTATCCTAGTTTTTCTCTTCAAAACAAAGTAAAATTGAATCTTAGTAGGAACAGTGTGCTCTCTATGATTTTTCCTTTTACTGCCAGATTCCCATAGTTAAATCTGAACAATGACTACTTTAGGAAAGGGGTCATTGGTGAGGGATGTTTTCTGACCATGACAAAGCTGACGAGGGGACTGGACTGTTTAGTGTCCTCCTCTGGCCGTCTTACCCTTGGCCTCCCCAGCACCTGCCCGCTGCAGGAAATGCTGATGCATGGGACTTCCTTGGTTGTCCAGTGGGTTATAATGCTATATGCCACTGCAGAGGGCACAGGTTCAATCCCTGTTCAGGGAACCAAGATTCCCACATGCTGCACAGCCAATAAATAAATACAAATTATTATTTTTTTTTTTAAAGAAATACCAGTGTGCTTGGCAATTTGGAGCAGGCTGCCTGTGGCCAGATCTTTCAAACACCTTTGAGTCTCCTCTCTCCCTCGGGCAACTTTCTCCATTTGGCCTCTTTCTGGTGAAAGGTCTCCAGTCTCCATCTTGGATCAGTTCAGGACCTGGAAACCTGTGGCCACATCTCACATGTGTTTGAAATCCAGATGCTATGATCTAAATTGAGCTCTGAGCTCAGGCTGAATCATCCTAGCTTTTCTATAAACAGGAGAACCCAGCTGCCAGCTCAGCTTTTGAGGTATTTTGAATTACAATTCTATGTCTTAGCAAGGATATCTGTCCTTTCACTTTTTCATGCAAGGGAAAAAAATAATAACAAAAGGAAAACAGTATATTGATTCCATGTTAGTTACCCTACCACAAAGGAAGTACATTTTTTGGTCTTCAGTTGAGGGAAGAAGGTGTACATGGTAACATCTCTTCAGATTAATTAAAAATAATATTAATAAAGAACTTTAGGAAAAACTGAGACTTCATTTTGCAGTATTCTTGTTCTTAGTACCCAAGTAGGATTTAACACACTTCGGCCACTTGGGAGAAATGTTTCTCTGAATTTGCAAAATAATTGTTTTAAGCGAATTATAGCATAATTTAAACATTTACATTGTGGCTTATTTAAAATTCTTGAGGAACTTCTGTTTCTACTGGCAGAGGAGAGTACATTTGTACCCTGGGGAGGGTTTGGGGGAATTACCCCCAAGTATCTTCCTGTAAACTCATATTTTCTTTGAAGTTCCCTTTTATCCTAAAAGTTTACATGGATGTTACATTGTTCTCTGTGTTCTTTGTTTTTTTTTTTTTTATGTAAAAGAACTTTAAAAATTACTTGCCAGTTAAATTATTAATACTTAATTAAATCTTAATATTATTAATACATAATCTAGCTATTGTTACAAATAAACCCTCAATATTCAATGGTTTGGCACAATAAAAGTTTCCTTTCTTGCTAAATTTTGGCCCACTGTAGTTATTTCTGATAGGTAAAATGCTTTTTACTTAGCAGTTATTCAGGAATCCTGAACCCAGCCTCCTGCCTCGGTCTGGCCTTGCCATCTGTACTGAGTTTCTAGGCTGCTGTTAGACGGTACCACAGCTTGGAGACCTTAAATAAAAGTAATGTGTTGCCTCACAGTTCTGGAGGCTAGGAATCCAAGATCAGAGTGTCGTCAGGGTTGGTTTCTTCTGAGGCTGTGAGAGAAGGATCTGTGCCAGGCGTCTCTCCTTGGCCTGTAGATGGCTGTCTTCTCTCTGTGACCCTTCATGTCACCTTCCTTCTGTTCCTGTCCGTCCAAATTTCCCCTTTTTATAAGGACACCAATCATACTAGGTTCGGAGCCACCCTCTTTCAATGTGACTTTATCTTAACTAATCACATCTGTGCTGCTGCTGCTGCTGCTAAGTCACTTCAGTCGTGTCCGACTCTGTGTGACCCCATAGACGACAGCCCACCAGGCTCCCCCATCCCTGGGGTTCTCCAGGCAAGAATACTGGAGTGGGTTGCCATTTCTTTCTCCAATGCATGAAAGAGAAAAGTGAAAGTGAAATCGCTCAGTCTGTCCGACTGTTAGCAACCACATGGACTGCAGCCCACCAGACTCCTCCGTCCATTGGATTTTCCAGGCAAGAGTACTGGGGTGGGGTGCCATTGCCTTCCCCGAATCACATCTGTAATTATCCTATTTCTAAATAAGGTTATTTTCTGAGAGACTGGGGGTTAGGACTTTATGAGTTTGGTGGGGAACAGAGGATTCAACCCATAATCCCATCTTTGAGGCTTATGATTGTCTGCCTGTAGCTGGTGGAAGGGAGAGAGAGAGCATGAAGAAGGAACACTCCTTAATCCCCATAGCCCCGAAGGGAGTCCACATTTTCCCTTCATATTCCATTGGTAAGAACTAGTCACATGTTTCCTCCTGAATGCAAAGGACCTGGGAAATGTAGTCCCTGGCTGGATAGTGACTGTGCTAAGTGGTTCCAGGCAAAGGCATGCGCACAAGAGCCACCCATCTTTCTAGGAAAAAGTGTCATGTATATCCTGGATCTTCCACTGTTGCTGAGAGCCAGCCCATCCGTGGGCACAGAAGGAGATCATATCCAAGTTTGAGAAGCCCATTCTAGCACAGCTCAGAACACTTTTCAGTGAACACTCCCAAGTATTTATGTGTGAATGGGTGCCTCAGCTTGCTTACTATTTTGTTTTCTTAAGAATCTAATATATTCTCAAGGGGATTTTATTTACACTATTAATGGATACGTTTTCCTCTTATGAGACTAGTAAACTCCAAAATAATGAGGTTTTACTCTTCGCCAGAAGTATAACTTGTGATTAGAATGATATCTTATGATACAGTGACATTTTTTTTTTTACATGTGCTATTATTACTGAAAAATGTAATGCATCCAAGAGGGAGAACAGGATATTGTAAGTGCAGAGGACAATTATATAACCTGCTGTGCTTATCTCAAATGGCTAGACTTTAGTATTTAATTATACAAGTCTTGTCTTTCCTATCAGATTAGTCATTATTTCGAAAGTTGAATGTGGGTTTTGTCAGTGACTAAGTAATTGCTTTGTATGTTCCCTTTGCAATTACAGTAAGAAGTCATGAATCCTCTACATTTAGAACTGCTAAAAATTATTTAGATTTGCCTGTTGAGTAGGTTTATCTAAAGAAGGACTTGGGAAGAAATTTCCACAGTGAATTTTTGGCTTCTCAAAGTAATTTGTAGAAATTTCACCTGAAAAAGATAGTGATAGTAATTTGAAAAGGATAAGTAGGTACAGTTTGAAAACTTGGTAGGTAGTGTGAAAACACACGAATATTGAACCATAATATTTAAGATTTTCATCATGAAATCCCATGTCAAGAAAACTGTCTCTTGCTGTTTTATTTAAAATCCATCAGTGGTACTATAGATTTCCTTTTGGTCAAAAAACTGACAGTGATGCTTTAGAAAGATAGTCACTTGAACAATAGCCTTTTAATTTTCAGTGGTTATAGTTTTTAATATGGCAAAATAAACTAACACAAATATTTGAGTCGTTTTCAGCATGAACTGATATATCATTTACTGATCTGCATGTCTGTACTTATTTAAAATCCATCAGTGGTACTATAGATTTCCTTTTGGTCAAAAAACTGACAGTGATGCTTTAGAAAGATAGTCACTTGAACAATAGCCTTTTAATTTTCAGTGGTTATAGTTTTTAATATGGCAAAATAAACTAACACAAATATTTGAGTCGTTTTCAGCATGAACTGATATATCATTTACTGATCTGCATGTCTGTACCTCAGCACAATATTGTCTTTGCCTTTAAGCTTCCTCTACCCAATATATTCAGTTTTGTACACTGAGGGCAACTCTTTAATGCCCAGCTCAAAAGCCACCAACATCACAAAGTCCAGTAGAAAGAGAATCCGGAAGAAAGAATGAACTAAGTCCTCATTCACTTAGATGTCATGAATTCAGATTTTGGATTAGACTCTAGGATGATGTTTATCCTTTGTAGATATTTGATTAATAATTTAACTGTTAAATCAGTACCACCTGTCTAGATATAGCAGATCCAGTGTTTGAATTTGGATTTTTTTGATTCCAAAACCGGGGCACATTTTCATTCCGTCACAGCGCCTCATAGGAGAGTATTTGAACTGTATTCTGTGGATTTGCTAAGCTCAGAGTAAATGCAGCATCCCAGGATGAATGTTTTAGTTCTTGAAAGAACAAGTCTTTTGCAAATGAACAAATTAATATAGTGGCTGGAAATTAGTTTCATCTCATCATTGAAGCAACTGTAGAAATTTTACTTGCTAACACTTCAGTAGACTACCACTTTCTAAATAAAGGAACAGCCTCAGATTCAGAAAACCTCTTAAACATCCAGTGTGTAACTAACTTGGACTTCCCTGGTGGCTCAGTGGTAAAGAAACCCCCTGCCAATGCAGGAAGCATGAATTTGATCCCTGAGTGGAGAAGATCCCCTGGAGAAGGAAATGGCAACCCAGTCCAGTATTCTTGTCTGGGAATCCCATGGACAGAGGAGCCTGATGGGCCACAGTCCGTGGGGTCACGGAAGAGTCGGACACGACTTAGTGATGAAACAACAAGATGAGGCTAACTTAGAGCTCTTTAGAACTCCTGTTAGTTTCCTTCAAACTGGTTTCTAACTCGTATTCTCACACTTGCTCACCTTTATAAATGCACCCAGGTTATAGAAAAAAGCAAGAGAGTTCCAGAAAAACATCTATTTCTGCTTTATTGACTATGCCAAAGCCTTTGACTGTGTGGATCACAATAAACTGTGGAAAATTCTGAAAGAGATGGGAATACCAGACCACCTGACCTGCCTCTTGAGAAATCTATATGCAGGTCAGGAAGCAACAGTTAGAACTGNATTTTCCATTTTATTCCATTTGCTCCCTTCATGGTCTCTGCTGTGTGACTCTGGCCAAGTCACATCCTTTTTTTGAAACTTGGGATATGCATGTATGAGATAGAGCCATGGGAATACATTAGGAGTTATTCGCCTGATGTTTCAGCCTAGCTTGACTTCAGGGGTTGTCTGTAAAATATAGGAATTGAGTCCAATATTTGATGTGCATATGCATTCTTCTGAAGAGGGTGGTTCGTAGGTTATTATATCAGATTCTCCCGGGCTTTAGCACACGAAGAAATCAAGAAGCCAGATGATCTTGGAACTCTGTAGGGCCTCTAACATTCTAATTTTCTACAAATTATCTGAAGCACAGGCTGTCCTGGGCAGAATAGAGGAGAAAATGAATTCATTCTGTCTCCTTTCTGCAGTGTGACCTGGAAAGGAAAACCTGCAGTGCTTTTATTATAGGCAAGTGCTTCTCTCTTCTCTAGGATGAGTGTTCTGTGTACAGTAAACGTCCAGTAAATGTTTGTGGAGGGTGAAAAAATTCTGTTATTAGCAGAAGAGCAGAAATAGCCTATTAGTCTGAAGTGAGTCACTTTTTGATGATCAGTGAGCATTTTTTTTTTCAAACCTGAGCATTTCTTGTAGTTATCTGCAATGGGTGTTTAAAGAATCATTTGTATTAGCATGTAACTTACTTGGAATGTCAGACACTTGAAGAGTTAATAAGGATGTTCAGAGTTAAGAGATTGGATCTCAGCAGTGAGAAGGCAGAGGCCCAGAGGTGTGGGAGTGTCCAGCCATGCTCCTGCCTCATTTCTCTGACTGTGGTTCCTATAGTGTGGTACGCATGCCATCTTGCCAGCGGGCCTTCTCATATGGTTCATGGCTCAGCAGATCAGCCGGCCTGAAGCAAGAGCCTTATTGCTCAGCAGACAGACAGATGAGAGAATCCGAAGAGCACTTTGGCACCTCCCACTTTGGGTAGGGAGCAAAAACAATTCAGCAGCATTCCCTGGCCAGCTGTGCAGTTTGAAGCTAATGGAAGTCTGCTCTTTAATGTGACTCATGCAATTCACTGTATTGAAACAATGCACTATTCTCCAGAAAGTCCCAATATGATTAAAACAGACAAACAAAAACATTATTTCTTCACTACTTGGATCTGCCTTTCCAAAAAATCATTGTATTCCTCTTTTTTTTTTTTTTTTCTGTTGGTGGATCTTAAAAAATTGGCTTTTGAGTCCTTAATATAAACATCTATGGGTGTGTTTTACAACCATTGACTGTCAACTTTGGTTTAAAGTTTAAGCATCTTGGCTATTTTCTTTGGAAACTTTATACAAAGAGAATGATCATATAGGTCACAATAATATTATTTGTCTTCAAAGTTGCTATGAACAGTCATTCCTAAGATTTATTGTCTAGGCCAAGTCCACAATTCAAAGTCCAGAGCAGGCCAAATGTTCAGAGCTAGGCTTTGGAAACTGATTTATTTTCTAAGGCTGAAAACATACTCAGAGGGCCTCCTTCTGCATTATTTTTTCATTGTTAGGACCACCAGTCCTTATTATAGGTATTTAACATGAAACTTTCATGATGATAATCACTTCAGAGTTGTTTGAGCTGGATTGGTAGTATGAAGCAATCATATCAAAATTTTTAGGCAGGGACAGAAAACATAATATAAAATATTATCACCTGCATTGTTTGGCATAGTTTCTTAGGATAGGTTTTTTACAAATGATCTGTGTCTCTTTTAGTCATGTGTGAGCACACAGTATGGCACATGGTTTTATGCCATGTATATTTATGTATTTTTGATAGATATAAATAAATTAGTGCCCAGGTACCAAATAATGAACACCCTCAAAATTTGAATTTCAAGGAACAGTGGCAGAAAATATCATCACTTGAAACTGAAACTTTCAGACATCAACAGAAAAATGACTGAGATTAGCTATGTGTGAAATTCCCAGAAGGTAATCCACACTCAGATCAACCCATGGTTTATCTACCCACTTTTTTATATCCTTTCAATAAAAATAAATGTAGATACTTAGACAGGTGAACAAACAGCACCACATGGGGTGAATAACCTGACACCAAATGTTTCTTGAGATGATAAGAGTATGAAGGTATCACCTGAGACATATTCTCGCCAAACGTGTAATCAAGCCTCTAGACTTCATTCCACTTTAAAGGAAACACAGGGGGTTGAGAAGGAAGTTCAGTAACCACTGCAGGAAGACAAGGAAATCAGTTTTTTGGGAAAGTATAAAGTTAAATGTTTTTGACTGCTTCAAAAGCCTATGTCATTAAAAAAAATAATAACGTAGAACTGGGACTTCCTGGTGGTCCAGTGGTTCAGACTTTGCTCTTCCACTGCAAGGGGAACAGGTCTGATCCCTGGTCAGGGAACGGAGATCCTGCATTCTGTGTGGCATGGCCAAAAAAATCAATTATTTTTTTTAAAAAGGGGGAACTATTCTAGATTAGAAGAAACTGAAAAGCCACAAAGCCAAAAACAAAAAAAATGTAGATAATATTAATTAAACAACATTTTAGGAATTATAGCATGTTCACATCAGAAGCAAACATCTAGCTGCTGCTCTTTGTGTCAGCCACCAACAAGAGTTGGGGAGCCTGAAAACTGGTTATTACAGACCAACTGGCAGCAATATGTGGCCAATACGTTTTAAGTCTAGAGATTTAAAAATCACCAATACAGGATGACCTGACTCTTATTGCCGCCCCCTTCTGAACTTCACACTTTCCCAGCAGTGAGACTCCTGGCTCCAGTATTGGAGATTGACTTTGCTGCTGCTCTTTGTGACATCAGCTGAGGCCCTGAGCCTCTCCAGGCCACAACCTCCTTGGCTCCAACATGTACACAAAAGATATTTCAAAGGTTTGTTGTGAGAGTGAAATGAGACCACTCATGTGAAAGGGCCTTGGACAGATCTTGGCCCATGGTAGGCTTTCAGTAAATGTTTTAATTTAAAAAACAATAATCCTCTGGCCCCAGTAGTATGTTCTTCTGGGAAATTCTATTTCTCTTTGTAAATTGATAAGTAAGCATTCCAAGTTATCGGTCAGCTTGGCTTTTATGACTTTGGGAGGAACGAGTCATCTCAGTGTGAACAGATGCAAACGATTTCTCCTTCGTGCAAAGCTGAGTCCTCAGTGGCCCTGGCCTCCTGGTGACCCATGAGTTGATGGGAGTTAACCCCCCCACCAGAAGAGGCCTCCTCGGCTTCGCTCCTGCAAAATGGGTGTTAGTCAGAACTTTGGAGATTGGGTTGAAAACATGTGTTTTGTCTCTTTTTGACAGGACCAAAGAACTAGGAATATGCATGGACTATAGCAAATGAGAGAAATATGAATCCCACTCACAGTATATTTTTCAGATGCTGTTAACTGGGTTTATTTTTACTTTGACAGATACTTCCGTTTAGGGGGGTGCTTTCCACAGACAGAGTCTATTGTGCAATAGAAAATTCGGTAAATTTTGCCTCTAGATTTCCTCCAGATCTCTCAGGTGACCACACCCAAGCCTCAGCATGGCCGTGTTTTCAATAAGAGACTTGAGTTATTACTTTAGAAAGTGACCTTAGTTTCTTCCTTCTGGAGGTTTTTGTTGGCAGAGTTTGTCATCTTTTTATTTTTTTGGATATCGTGCTTGCTATAGGGAAAGACCAACCATGTGTGTGCAACAGACTGAAAAGTGGCTTGATTGTATCTACCTGTTAATTGATTTCACACTTCATTGGCTCCCTAAAGTCAATGTCCTTCAAGGTTAAGAGTTTTCACCCTGGGTGTCGTCAGACCTGCATTCAGATCCCAGCTCTGCCACAGAGGAGCCTGGAGACCTTGGGCAATCTCCCTGACCTCTTCTAAACCTATCATTTCTAAAATACTGATGAAAACACCTAACTCCTTGGCCTCCTCGGAGGATTATGTTAGATTGTACCCATAAACACTTAATGCTCAGCATCTGCTGAGCTCTCGGTCAATGTTAGCCCTTGTGATGGGTGCGAGGGAGGGGGAATGGCAGTGTTCTCAAAAGCAACCTCTCTGTTTCAATTCAATAAGTGCCTGGAATTTCACATTTGTGAAAAAATGATAACCTTGAAAAGAACTGACTTATTTGCGCCAAATTTGATATAGTGTGTTTTAAATTTCTAGTAAGAATATCAGCTCCACAGACTGACAATCATCTGTCTTCTTGTGGGCTGTTGCACTAAAAAAATAAATAAAAAGCTACTGTTTGTAGACAGCGATATACATCCTGAGAGTGACTTCAAATGTTACAGTAGCCGTCCTCATATTGGGGTAGAGTGGGGTGGGGCTGGGGAGAATCACTGGCCAGCACTCTGAGGGGGCCTAGCAAACCCTGTGAATGGAAGCTGTCCTATTGATTTTGGCTCCAGAGTTACATGAGTGGTTTGACTTAAGGCTTTTGGGTTTGGTTTTGTTTCTTAAGTGGAAAAACTCTTTTGTGTCTCTCTTTTCTATTAATTCCAGAGGCTGAGTCAGTGGTGAGTCCAGTAGTTGAATTAATATGGAAATCATACTCTAAGCTAATGCTTAGGATTACTCCATTCTGTAACACTGAAGTGGGCTAGAACAGAGAAAATTCCAGTAAAAATTCTTTTTTCACTTTAAAGATGGTAGAGCAACCAGTCTTCTCTATGAAAGTACATGCTGCATATAAAAGTGGTTTTTAACAAGGATTTTAAGACAGGAGAAAGGATGTATTCTTATTTTGTGTCCCTGTCTGGGCATCTGTATAACATTGAGGAATTTTCCAGGCTGCTCGCAGACTGAACAAAAACCAGGTGCATTTGCATAATCATCATAAAAATTATGTTCTGCTACGTTTTTCACTGAGCAAAACTTTGCAGAGAATTAGGCACAGCCTTTGCTCTCTGGGAGTTTAAATGTAAAACAGAAGATACTAATGTGTGTAGATATTTAGACAAATTTGTGTTAACATTTTATAAACTTTTCTATTTTGTGCTTTGATAGCCTCCCTCAACTCAGGTAACTCATGCATGGGTATCAGTTCATCCATAGGATAATTTTTTTTTTTTACATTACAGAAGTTGTATTTTTCTTAATTACAAAGCTAAAACTGGTTCCTTTTAGAAAAATTGGAAAATAAAATATAAAGAAAAAACACAGTGACATGTAATTCCATCACCCAGAGAAAACTACCCAGTGATATCTCATGGGGACATTTTTAATATCTCTTTAAAAAAAATCTGTATATTTTATAAAACTGATATCTATATATGCAGTTTTGCTTTGGGCTGTTTTCCACTTGACGTATCTTTGTGTGTTTTCATATTATATATTTTTAAAAATTCACTTTAAGTGGTGTTATACTATTAGAATAATTTTTTAAAAGCTGAGAATCCAGCTTCTGGACATTTGAAACAATCATTTAGTGGATTAAAAAGTCAAAGGATCATTCTGACTGTTCAACCAGCCCATCCAGACCTGTTTCCGAAACAGGCATTGTTCACCTTAAGTGGAATCTCAGCCGACTTTGCATGTTTCCTTGGGCTGGGTTGCTGTTCCACGTCTGTCTTTCCTTGTTGACTTATCAGCCTCCATGCACACATGCACATTTGTTTATACCAGCCTTCCTGATATGCAGTCACAGCGTGGGGTTTGGAAAACTGCCCGGCTGCATACCATTCATACCGGCTGATGTTCAGTTTCTGGTAACGAACTGGGTACTCTGAACTCCTTCCATCTCTAAAGAGCTCACCCTAAAGTGCCGCTGACCACAGAGCAAATGCACTCACAAACTCTGAGTGCTTATATTCATGCACACCAAAGGAAAGAGGGATCTTGCCCCAAGCATTGTAACAGGCTTTGAGTTTACTTATAAAAATCATCAACACTCTGCTTACCACCTCCTCAGCCATACCGTAAACCAGTGGTCCCCAACCTTTTTGGCACCAGGGACTGGTTTTATGGAAGACAGTTTTTCCATGGACTGGCGGGATGGTGGGGGTGGCATGTGGTGTTTTGGGGAGATTCAAGTGTGTTACATGTATTGTGCACTTTGCTTCTATTATTATTACATCAGCTCCACCTCAGATCATCAGGCATTAGATCCTGAAGGTTGGGGACCCCTGACATAAACAACTGCTTGAATTCATATACCTTCAAGCTTAAGATGATGTTTCTTGAAGTACCTTGGAAGCAAGAGGAGTCTGAGGGGATTTAAGAAGAATGAAGGAGATGGTCCCCGCCTTGTGGAGGACAGATGCACCCCCTGTGCTGGGCTCACCTCTTATGTTAGGAAGTATTGCATCGTGCCCCTGAGCCATCCCTTCTGGAACACTCCCTGTGGTCCTCCCGACTCCCCCCTGGAGCCCTGCTCTTCTCCATGCCTTGTCGGTTTCTCTTGGAGAATAAGCATCAGCAAAGAAAACTTTGTGGGACTCAGTGATAGAAAGGGAATGCGAAGGGCAGATGAAAGGACATTATGCAAAGTAGAAAGATTGCCTAGTATTGGATGAGGTTCAGAATCTTTCCATGAACTCCGCACTTTTTTTCTCCAAAGAAAGACTTGGTACTCCTTTCCATCAAATACCCTTCTGTATATGCAGGGATCTGAAGAGGAAATATTCACAATAATGACATACCAGGAAATGGGGGAGCCTAGATAGAGAAAAGAAGTTAAAATGACATTCATTCTGTTTACAAATACCTCCGCTGAGCATGTTTCAGCAGTTAATCAGAGCTTTCTTGCTTGGCACTTTCTGAAATGATATCATTATCTAGCTTGCTATTTCAGCAGTTCCAGGAATACCTTGCCTGTGGGTCAGGGTACTTGGTTTCATATAAACAACTCATAAGAGCCTTTTATAATTTCAGAGAGACAGGCAAAAAGAGAAAAAATAGCTCCACGAGTTATGCAGACAAAAAATAAATTGGCGAGATTTCTCTCCTAATACAGACACTGGGAGAAGGCATCCTCTGCTCCCTCTCAGGGGTTACATGTGACTTATTTGTTTCCCCCTCAAACCATGCTGAGTTTAGTCTCTCAGTAGACTGAGGCACCTTTGGAACTCCTAGGGGGAGGCCAGGAGGTACGTCCTTAATTGCTTCATGGATGATGTGAAGTCTTGGAATGGAATCTAGCTGTCACTCATTAACTAGCATGGCTTATTAAACCTTGACAGCTAACAGAACTGAGCCAAACATCCTTGATTAGAGGTGGCTCAAGAGCAGCAGGAGTTGGTCCAGTTGAATTGCACTGTAGGAGTTACTGTAGTACCTCTATTTCATCTCTTTGAACTTATTCTCGTAAAATCTAAGGACAGATGATGGTTTGCCAAATGCTTTTCCTGCTTTCATTGAGGGCAGTAGGAATAAATAGGTGACCATTTTCCTAATTGGGATACTGATCACTATTATTGAAGGAATCACTGTTATACAAGAATGGCAAGTTTTTGTTCAAACTTTTTGGCTTGCTTGAATCTATTTATGGTAGACAATAAGGGATATACATGTTATCAAGTACATTCTGATTTCGCAGACCTTGCTTCTCACAGCAGGGACCTACAATCAGTCAGCATTTTCAGGCATGGACATGTAATCAAGGCATAAACTCAACAAAGGATGTTCTGCTGCACAGTCAGCATCAGGATAAACACACATCACATCGATTGATTTGCCCTTTGCGCCATACCACAGGACAGATAATGTCTCTGAAAGTAAATACATTCCAAGTGTTAATACAAACATCAGCCATTATTATTTCTGTACATGATCTCACCGCGCAGAAGTAAAGGAAGGTCTGAATTAGTGACAAGCATTCCATATGTGAATACATACATGTGCATACACACACCATGCTCCAAATGTGATTTCACACCTAAAACCAACATTTGAAAGGGTGGTAGCTTGCCCTGCGGTTGCTGAGATAGGAAGAGGCAGGAAGGAAGCAACACCTGTCTGAGTTATAGCATGTTTCCTGGTAGAGATGTAGTTAGAGATTATCTAAAGGCAAGGAATTCTTAGCTATGTTCACAGAAGACCGCAGGTTGATTTGCCTGCGTGATGGGCCCTCTTACTAATTCATCTTGTGAATTCATAAGATCTCAGCTTCACAGTTCCATGAAACTGATATTTTATTGAAGGTCTGTGATGCACTAAGCACCATACTAGCCACTGGGGCAAGGTGAGGATGAGAAATGGCACAGAGATAAATAAGACATCATGCTGTTGGTCATCTCCTGGAAAAATCGGCACCTAAGCCCATCATCAAAGGCTAGGTGAGAAGTGCTGGGGTACACCTGTCCTCAGTGGTGTGGGCATGTGGAGGGTGAAGCACTTCCGCTTGGAAGAGGTAGGAAAACCTTGATGGAGATGACATTTGATCTACATATGAAAGAATGCAGAGGAGTTTCCCAGGCAGAGAGAAAGAGGAAGGGGATTCCAGATAAACGAGCACAGGCCTGGAAGAAGGAAGCCTTGTTGCTTATTTAGAGATTGCGAAGATGATTCCACTTTTAGTTTATTTGGGTAGGAGGGAAGGTGTCTTTGATTCAGAGATGAACCAATCAATAAAGATTTTGTAGCAGTGGTGATTAAAATGATGTCTGTGAGATAGAGGATTGCCCTCGTAATCAACGACAAAAGGCTGAGCTCTGGCTACACTGTGAACTGGGTTTAGTGTCCCAACCTGGAAAGGAGAGCTTCGGAGGACAGTTGGTGGTTCTGAAAAGAGCTCTGGAGTGAGAACAGATCGCAGCAAGGATCCCTCTCTTGAAGCAGCCCATCGCAGGGCTGGTGAACTTACCAGTGTGATCCCCAGCCCTGGGGGCCCAGAGTGTAGTCACCTTGCTAGTTGTGTGGGCCACAGAGTGGTTCAGAGCCCAGGCCTCATAGCCTGAGAGACTTAGGTACAATTTTTGGCTCTTCTGCTGTTTACTCAGTGTGGGATTTAGGACAAGTTTCTTTCCTTCCTTTAAGAAACAAAAAACAAAAAACCTCTTTTATGTATACTGCAAGTGATTTTCTGTTGGTGCGTGAGTGTGATAACAGCACATACACTTTTTAGTTTCCCATTTTTGAAGTTTTCCTTTTTGATAGGTCACTCACTTCCTTATTCCCCCTTCACCCACTTTAACTGTCCAGGTAGCCATCTATATTTTCTCATATTAATATAATCAGTTATATAAATACACAATCATACAAACACACACACCTCTGCACTTGTGGAAGCAAAGGTGAGAGTTGTCACAGAAGCAAAAATACATCATATGGAGTATTCTCAAAGCATTAGTGCAGTTTTAAGTTAATAACTTTAGGGTTATAATTGCTATGGGTTTCCCTGGTGACTCAGATGGTAAAGAATCTGCCTGCATTATGGGAGACCTGCGTTTGATCCATGGGTCAGAAAGAATCCCTGGAGAAGGGAATGACTGTCCACCCCAGTATTCTTGCCTAAAGAATTCCATGAACAGAGGAGCCTGGCTGGCTACAGTCCTGTGGGGTTACAAGAGTCAGACGCGACTGACCAACTAACAGTGTAATTGCTGTACACTTACAGAAGAAACATTGAAACATTTAATTATTTGTATTTATTTTCCTTTATTTTGAATTAAAAAATTTGCTCTTCATTTTTTGTGTGCAGCAGTTTCTGTTAAATTGAATTTTAATAAGAATTTTTAAATGTATTTTTAAATGTTCAGCGTTCAACCTTTCATGTTATTTTTGTAAGTATGTAGCATTTATACTTTTGAAATTATTAAAGTTTAAAAGCATTACACTAAGACTTTGGGGATTCCACATGACATTTTGTTACATCCCGCTTTTTCTGAAAAAGCCACATCGAAATCTCTTCATTCAACTGATAAAATTCTAGTCACTCTTTTAGTGGTTGGATAATACTTTATAGTGTAGTTATTATTTTTATTCCACTGTTACTCTACTGATGGATATTTACCTTGGTCCTGCCCCACCCTTTGCTGTTGTCAACATTGTAGTCATAAACATCTCTGTACATAACTTTGCAAAGAAGTTTCCTTATTACCATGGCATTGTTTCCCAGGAATTGGACTGCAGCACTGAGGAATGGATGAACAGTCAGCCCTTGAATGGCATGGTTCGAACCATGTGGGTCCACTAATGCTCAGACTTTTTTTTCAGCTGTAAATACTACAGTATTATACAATCCATGTTTAGTTGAATCCACAGATACAGATATGAGGGAACCCTGAATACAGAGGACCAACTATAAGTTAAATTCGAATTTTCCAGCTGCCTGAAGTGTTGTCACCCCTAACACCCAATGTATTCAAGGGTCCACTGTAATTATTTTTTAGGATTGTTTTGATGTGGATCGTTTTTAACGTCTCTTATTGAATTTGGTACAATATTGCTTCTGTTTTATGCTTTGGCTTTTATGGCCTAAAGCATTGAGATCTTAGCTCCCTGACCAGGAGTTAGACCCACACTCCCTGCATTGGAAGGAGAGGTTTTGGCAACTGGAATGCCAGGGAAGTCCCAGTCCATTAAAATTTTCATTTTAATGGTATTTCTGTGAATGGCTTTAGTTGATTAATAAAAATGTCCTTGATTTTAGATTATTTGAAAAGAACATTCAAATGCATTATCTTTGATGTTCACAGTGACCTTTGAGGTAGGCAGAGGAGATGTCATTATCCCCATTTTACTGATGGAAAAATAGAGGCACTGAGAAGCTAAATGGTTTCTCATAATTATCTCAAGTGGCGAGTACTTGATTTCCATCTTGAGCCAAGTCTCATCCTGAGGAAGCCCTGTACAGTCTTTTCTTTACCTGTGTGTTTGGTTTTGATAGATCAATTAGATGAAAAGTTTCTAAATTGATTGAATTAAGAAAAGGTCATACACCTTTGTTTATGCTACCAGGAGAGGGCAGTAGTTGAAATACAGTTATTTTCCTAACTATTTGCACCCCCAGCCTCTTTTAAGAGCCATATTTTTTTTTTACATTGGTAATGTCTTAATTACAGTTAATAAACTTAACCAAGTTTGAGTTTGTTGATCATTGGAATCTTAATTAAGTGTCAATGGTTTACATTTCATCAGCGATCCGTTTCCTCTCATTTAAAGTTGAAACACACAGAGTGCTTGCCAAGCGTTGTGAAAGAGTGAATATTGTTTCCTTGGTTCCAAAAGAACTGTGTTACATATTCTAGGTCTTATTGACTGTTCAGATTCCAGTTTGGCAAATTTCCTGCCTGTGTGGTCTGGGGCAGTTCATGCAGCATTTAGTTTCCTCACCTGTAAAATGAGGGAGAGGACAGGGAAGGCAATGGCACCCCACCGCAGTACTCTTGCCTGGAGAATCCCAGGGATGGGGGAGCCTGGTGGGCTGCAGTCCATGGGGTCGCTAACAGTCGGACAGACTGAGCGACTTCACTTTCACTTTTCTCTTTCATGCATTGGAGACGGAAATGGCAACCCACTCCAGTATTCTTGCCTGGAGAATCCCAGGGACGGGGGAGTCTGGTGGGCTGCCGTCTATGGGGTCACACAGAGTCGGACACGACTGAAGTGACTTAGCAGCAGCAGCAGCACACCTTCCGCCTAAGGCTGTTCTTCTCATGGCATGAAGCTCACAGCAAGGGCTCAGCACACACGTGTGCATGGGTAGTTCTCATGGAACTAGACTGACCCTAATGATCAGGAATTTGTTGGACACTGGCCACATCTCCTGAACATACAAGGGGTGGGGGTGGGATATATATATATATTTTTACAATTTTCATCTACACCATTGCCAAAATGCCATTCGGCTGCTCAGCATTTTGTGCCCAGAGCAAGCACTGATACAGCTCCCTAAGTAGAAGTGAAATTATAGGAAGGCTCATGGCGTTTCTAGGTACCACTTTTTTGAATGACAAGTGTGTAAACCACAGTGAAAAGTTTTGTTCCTTCAAGGGTTTGATTGAGAGGAACAGCAAAAAGAATTTTAGTTTCTCTTCCTCCAAGTGAACATTGTTTTTTTAGTTGTCGTTTTTTGGGAGACGGGAAGGAGTGGTTACTTAAAACCAGTAGTGCGTGTATATAGGAGTGGCAAGTATAGTTAGCATTTGCTTGCTAAAACTAGTGGACAGGCCCTTATAGATGTGGCTGGGGAGACATCTGTGAACAAACAGACTTTTTTCCCTTTGAAAATGTTAAGAATCTTTGTTTCCAGCAAAACAGCTGTAGAATTCAGCTGTTTGTAACGTGATGTCCGAGCAAGGGCTGATGTTTAGATGTAGTGTGTTAATATCCAAAATGTCATTGTAGATAATAGTAAGGTGGTGAGGTAAGTGGGATGAAGCCAGAAAATTCAGTCACAGCTGACATTTCATCCTCTCTGAGGTCTGTGAAAAGGCCACAGCTAGCTTTGCATTTCCCCAGGAAGGAGGGCGGAGGTTTGGTTGCTGTCACACCCTGCCCATTACCTAAACGCAAAGTTGTTCGTTTTCTCCTCTGTGGAGAGTGGTTACCGAAAGTGTGTCTGTGACTGACTCTTTGACATGCTGCTGCGCTTCTCCTCTCTGGTCTGCAGCCCTTGGGGAAAAGTGAGGGCCCAGGGGCCTGCTCTGAGCTGAGAACCTAAGTGGACACTTCTCTGACTCTGCCCAAAAGTGGCTTCTGACATCCTTTCTTCAGCAACAGTTTTTCAGTAAAGGAAGCAATGTTTCAAGGCCAATAACTCGGAGTACCCAGATTTTTGATCCATAAGCCTTTCTTACCAGCTTTAAAGGGTCAAAAGAGTGAAGCTGTGATGTGGAATCTGTTATGTGTGGGGTCCTCCTTAAGGAGGGGAGGGCAGCCCAGAGACAGCTGGGGACAGCCCTGAGTCACAGTTGACAAGTGGCAGAACCGGAAGTCCCAACACCTCCTCCAGTGTGCTCCATCAGCTTCACACGGTGAAGGTGGGTGAGAGTTCACAGGACCTGTGTCGCTTGTGTGTGCAGGACATCTCACCACAGGTGCGAGATGCTGACCTAAGCAGTGGAGTCCCAGAGCCCCAAGTTCTCATCAGAAGGCCACCACCTACTAACTGGAGGGTCTCCAGGGGATGTTAACCCCTAAATCTCAGTTTCCTTGTTTGTAAAAAGGGGGCTAATAACAGAATTCATTGAGTCATCATGGGAGTTCAATGTGATAATGTGTAAAAAGCTGAGTAAAGACCTGTTTTACAAATAAACGATAACTTTTGTGGGGGTAGTGCTGTGCTTCACACTGGAGATGTAAAAAAAAAAAAAAGATATTCATGCATTCAAGTAGTTTGCAGTGTAGTTGGGAAGATAGATTTAAAAAGCAGCAAGTGTTCAATGGAATGATAGCAACAAGGTTCATGAGGAGTGCAGACTGGAGTGGTTTGGGAAACCTTCAGACTGGAGCTATTTCACAGATTTGCTGAAGATGGATAATAAGTTTTTAAATTTTATTGAAGTATAATTGATATAAAATGTTGTGTTTAGTTTCTGCCATACAGTAGCGTGACTCAGTGATACATATATATATTCTTTTTCATATTCTTTTCATATGGTTTATCACAAAATACTGAAGATAGTGATATACAGTTGGACTCTGTTGTTTATCCATCCTATATATAATAGTTTGAAGATGAATAATTATTTTGAGGCAGGCAAATATTTTTCAAGAAGGAGTGAAAAGCATACAGTAGGCTAATGTATGGACCCATAAAATAATATTTTAATATCAGCATGTTAAATTAACACTACTCTTACCATGTTGGAATGCTGTGATCTAAAGCGTATGCACAGAACAGCCAGAAAGGACAATAGAAAGGGGATCATATTCTGAATGGCTTGGAGGCTGTTCTGTGTAGGGATGGGTCAGCACTGAAAGACTTTAAAGCTAGGAAATACGTGGTGATGCTTATGTTCTGCAAAGATTGCTCAGAGTGCAAATGGATGAATTGCCAGAGGGGAAGGTTGTTGGGAGATACTGAGGCATTGGGTCTGGCTTGGGTGACTGGATCCTGCCACCCAAGACTGCTTTGAAAGGGTTGGTAATGAGTACCATTTGGAATATTTTGTGTGGGTTATCCAAATGGCTGAATCATTAGTATCATTTTAATTATATTGGCAATTTAAAAACATTGTATGAGAAGTGAAAATATTTTCAACTCTTTCTGACATGGATCTCCTATTATTTTGGTCTGAACAAAACTTCTCTTTCAAAGAATTCTTTAAAAGAAAGAATCAGATCTTTTCCAGTGAAAGTTGTTTTAATATAAGAATTCAAGTCTTTTTGGCATTTCTTAATAGTGAATGTTCTTTCCTTAGCATGTGATCACTTATTGTTTTTCTTCTGTCTTATGCAGGCAGTGATTTGCTATGTACCTTTAAAATCTATCAAGGCAGTGGTGATCATGTTGCAATATATAGATAAATATAAAATCATTACATTGTATACCTGAAACTGATATAATGTTGCATGTCATTTGTACCTCAAAAATAAATAATTTTTTATTTATTTATAAATAAAATAGCCAAGAAAATAAATAGCCAGTCTAGAAAAAAAAAATAACCAACCAAAAGAATTTCTTATGACTTTGGTGCATTTAGAAAATCATCATGTGAGTGAGGACTATCAACTTCCCCATAAATGAATTTTAAAATAATAAATATTAATTATAAAACTTAGATATAGAAAAATAGCTTCCTTAATGACTGTGTTTTCCCACTTGAAATAATATTACAGTACATTTTGGGGGGGGTCCACTCGACTCTGCATGTGGGATCTTAGTTCCCCAACCAGGGATTGAATTTACACCTCCCACAGTGGAAGCACAATCTTACCTCTGGACCACCAGGGAAGTCCCTACAGTACTTTAAAATGAAAGAGACACGTGCACCCCAGTGTTCTTCGCAGCACTGTCTATAATAGCCAGGACATGGAAACAACCTAGATGTCCATCAGCGGATGAATGGATAAGAAAGCTGTGGTACATGTACACAATGGAGTATTACTCAGCCATTAAAAAGAATACATTTGAATCAGTTCTAATAAGATGGATGAAACTGGAACCAATTATACAGAGTGAAGTAAGCCAGAAAGAAAAACACCAATACAGTATACTAACACATATATATGGAATTTAGAAAGATGGTAATGATAACCCTGTATGCCAGACAGCAAAAGAGACACAGATGTATAGAACTGACTTTTGGACTCTGAGGGAGAGGGAGAGGTAGAGGGTGGGATGATTTGGGAGAATGGCATTGAAACATGTATACTATCATGTAAGAAACGAATCGCCAGTCTGTGTTCAATACAGGATACAGGATGCTTGGGGCTGGTGCACGGGGATGATCCAGAAGGATAATATGGGGTGGGAGGTGGGAGGGGGGTTCAGGATTGGGAACTCATGTACACCCGTGGCAGATTCATGTCAATATATGGCAAAACCAATATAGTATTGTAAAGTAAAATAAAGTAAAAATTAAAATTAAAAAAATAAATAAAATGCAGTTTCTGAGCAAGTTCACTTGGATTCATTTATTTCTTTGAATTAGGAAGTATACAACACATAGAGAAGAGAAAGCATAGCATATTTGCACATTTTAAAGAAGAAAATGGAGACATCCACATTTATACTACTTATCTAAGAATATTATCACTACTATCGAAATCCATATGTACCTTTCTCCTGTTGTATTCTGTTCTCCCCAGTTACTTTCCTGGATTTGGAATTAATCACCCTCCTGCTTTTCTTTAGTTTTACCACATAAGTATGTGTCTCTAAACAATGTACTATATTATTTTAATCTTTATGTAAATAGAATCACACTGGTTATTTTGTGACTTACTCCTGCCAAAACAGTATGTTCTGAGATTCATCTATATAGATGTGTGTAACTTCTTTAGTTCATTTACTTTCGTTGTTGTATCATATTTTATTGTACTTACTATAATACAATCTACTTAGCCATTTCAATGTTGAAGGGCTCTGCATTTATGTTTACGAATAAGATTGTCCCATGGTCAGTTTCCCCTTGAGGTTATGTGAATTTTGTTGTTATACATTTTGAAGATATTGTTAGGCATGTGTTTCTCTGGTGCATTAAATATTTTTGTTACTATGTCATGACCCTGTTCACCTCTTTGCCTAATATTGATTTTGTATGGGTTCAGTTTAGTTAAACCAGATTTTGGGGCAATTGTGTGCAAATATCTTTCTCCAACTTCCTTTTTTCAAGGATACAAAACCTTTTAGATTCATCTTCTGTAAATCACATAGCTAGATTTTGTCTTTCTTAATTAACTGTGCATGTTAGTCTCTCAGTCGTGTCCGACTTTTTGTGACCCCCAAGGGCTGCAACCCACCAGGCTCCCCTGTCCATGGAATTTCCCAAGCAAGAATACTGGAGTAAGATATAATTTATATACAGTAAGACTCAAACATTTAAAATGTACAATTTGGTGAATTTTGACAAGCGTGTAAGGCATGTAACCAACACCACAATAAAGATACAGATCATTTCCATCACACCAGAAAGTTCCTCATGCCCTTTTTGCAGTCAGTTTCTTTCCCTCTCATCTAGCCCCAAGAAACCACTGATCTGCTTTTTTTTTATCACTCTACTATGGTCTTCTCTAGAATGTCACATAAATAGGATCATACAGTGTGTAGGTTTTATGGTGTTTGACTTCTTCCATTTAGCATAAAGCTTTTGAGATTCATCCATGTTGCAATGTGTATCAATATTTCATTCGTTTTCATCTTTGAGTATCATTCTGTTGTGTGGATATACCACCATTTGTTTACCTATTTACCAGTTGATGGACATTCGGGTTGGTTTCAGCTTGGAGCAATTATGACTAAAGCTGCTATGGACATTTATCAGATGTTTGGGTAGACATGGTTTTTGTTTTTTTAATTCAATCAGACAGTCTTTGTCTTCAACAAAAAAAAATACGATCAATTTTTTGGTTTACAACATTGCATTGATTACAGTTGTATTTTCAGTCAAACAAAACGTAATAATGAGGTGAATTTAAATTCATTTCAATCATCTCATTTTTGCTTTCTATTTGTCCTGCTTTTTCTGTGCTTTATTTTTTTGGTATTACCTTTGTCTGAATTGAATGAGTTTTGCTTTGTTTTTATACTTCTAGGTTTTTTCTCCTACTAGTTTGACAGTTGTACATGCTATTCTCTTTCAGTGTTTACCCTAGAGATGTCAGTATTCTATTTAAGTTAATGAAGTCTTACTCTATATAGTGTCTTCCTTCTTCTCGCAAGCAGTTCAGGAGTCTTAAAACTCTTTAATTCTGATCATTCTTTTCCAAACTAATATGCCATTGTTGCTCAGTTTTCAGTTTCATCTTATTTTTTATATTAGGCATTATTACAATTTGTATTTAGTCAGCATTTGTTTTATATTGCCTATGTTTCTATAAATTTAGACATACATCTACTGTTTTCTTTGCTTACCATTCCTTTTCATCTCAGATCACTTTGTTTTTTTCTGAACTATGTTTGTTAGAAGTGCCTATAATTTTTCTTCTTTTAATAAACTTTCTTATTTTTGACTGAAAATGCCTTTATTTGCTTTTATTTGTGAAAGGTAGTTTTGCTGAGTATACAGTTCCATGTTTAATATTATTTTCTCTCAATGTTTTAAATATATTTTCTCCAGATTCCTCCTCTTTTCTTGAGAAATCAAATATCAATCTAGTTATCACTTACTTGTAGATAATCTGCTTTGTCCTTGGGCTGTCCTGAAGATCTGTTTTGATAATGGTGTCCTGCAGTTTTTCAAGGCTTTATCTGGGTTAAGATTTCTTTCTATTTAGCATCCTTGGAACTGATTTGGCTTCCTGAATTTGATGATTGATAGTTCTGGAAAATCTCAAGTATAATCACTTCTAAGCCTGTCTTTCCCCTCATTTTCCCTCCATACAACATGTTGGCATCTTATTTTCATCTCGCTACAAGATTATGTGTAATTTCTTTATGTCTATCTACCAAATCACTATTTCCCTCTTCAGCTATATCTAATTTGGTATTGAACTCACCCACTGAATCTCTGTAATTATTTTCATTTCTAGAAGTTACTTTTGGCTCTTGCTCAACTCTGCTTAGTAATTGTTGGTATCTTACTCTTTTTCATATTTTAAGATACTGTTTTCTTTTTCTAAACGCATTAAACATGCCTTTTTTACATTCTATATCTGATATGTGCAGAACGTCCATCCTCTGAAGGTTTGATTGTGCAGTTTGTTTTTTCTTCTTGTCCTTGGTGCTCATGTGCTTAGTCCGACTCTTGTGACCCCGTAGACTGTAGCCCACCGGGCTCCTCTGCCTATTGGATTCTCCAGGCAAGAATACTGGAGTGGGGAAGCTTCCCGAACCCCAGAACAAACCCGGGCCTCCTGCACTGCAGGCAGACTCTCTACTTACTTCTTTTTGCGTTTTGAGATTTTTAATTCTGAGTTCAGTTACTTGGAACTCTCTGTATGAAGACTCTTTGAAATGTGGATTTAGTTCATTATTCTACAGGCTTTGAATTTGCTTCTGGTGTATGTTTGGGGGCACTTCTGGTGTATGTTTGGGGGCTTTTTAATCTTAAATGTTTGTATTTCGGAGAGGATATGTAATTTCTGATCCCAAACAGTGCAAGAGTGGGCTTGGAATTTTCTGAAGAAACTTTTTCCTTTTTTCCCTGGCTCTGCCTTCACGAATGCTTATCTTTTCTTTCTTCTGCTCCGGGGGAGATGTTTTTTAAATTTACCCACAAAGGATCTCACATTTCAGGGGCGTGGGCTTCAACCCCCACACCGTTTGTGTGCCTTTGGCTTGTCTCCTATCCCATAGACACCCAAGGATTAATTTATGACTCCAGGGTACATGCCACCTCATGGATTACTTACCTTCCTGGCTTCTAGTCTCCTTGTTATTTCCAACCTTTAATACTTTCTTGCAGTTTAACCACAAAATTTTTAAGTGTTTTTAATGCTTATACCAGTATTTTTAGGTGTTTTACATAAATTTGCCAAAGTTGACAATCAGAAGTCCTCTTAATTTGAAAGTTGAAATGTTTCCCAGAAGGGGAGAAATATTAAATTAATTAGATCCTGTAATCTGTGAATTTTACTGAAATCAAAGGCTGACTTTAATTTTTACTTTTGAAAAAGGAATAGTTGGCTTGCATAAACATTAATGTTCATTTTTTAAAATTCCTGCTGAAATAGAATTATAAAAGATTTAAGAATCAGTCATTTGTTCACTTCCCTTTCAGCAAATACTTGTTGAGCTTCTCTGTTTTGGTGGGTGGTTTTAGGTGCTGGGAGTACATTAGTGATTAAAGCAGACAAAAAGCCGGCCTCTACTGAGCTTACATTCCAGTTGGAGGAGACAGACAATTAACAAGATAAATAGGTAAAGTATATGTAGTTGAACCCTGAACAACTCAGGTGTTAGGGGCACCGACCCTCCCTCCCCCACAGTTGAAAATCTGTGTACTGCCATCTCTGCCTCAAAAGCAAACGAACTGATAAATGACTAACTCAAAGGCAGGAAACAAACAGTTTTGATAGAATCAGAACCCAAACCCTAGTTCTTTTGATTCCTCATACTGTTCATTCCAGTTGGAGGAGACAGACAATTAACAAGATAAATAGGTAAAGTATATGTAGTTGAACCCTGAACAACTCAGGTGTTAGGGGCACCGACCCTCCCTCCCCCACAGTTGAAAATCTGTGTACTGCCATCTCTGCCTCAAAAGCAAACGAACTGATAAATGACTAACTCAAAGGCAGGAAACAAACAGTTTTGATAGAATCAGAACCCAAACCCTAGTTCTTTTGATTCCTCATACTGTGATTGCTTATTGCACACAAACTTTTCCCCACACTTAGTTAATTCAAAGATTTGTAAAGTGGAAATGCATACTATATTTATTGGGAAAAATCTGTATGTAAGTGGTCCCACACAATTCAAACCTTTGTTGTTCAAAGATCAACTGTAGTATGGTAAAAGGTGATAAATGCTGTAGGGAATGATTAAGCCAGTAAAGGAAGACTGGGAGATGTTACTATTCTTCTTCATTTTTAAAAGAATATATTTAAGATCAGCAGGGGCCATTGCAATTAAAGAAAAACAAATATTGTATATTAATGCATGTATCCGAAATCTAGAAAAATGATATAGATGATCTTATTTGCAAAGCAGAAATGGAGATACAGACGCAGAGACCAAATGTACAGACACTAAGGAGCAGAGGGGGGATGGGGTGAATTGGGAGGTTGGGATTGACACATATACACTACTGATACTGTGTATAAGATGGATAACTAGTGACCACATACTGTATAGAGCAGCTCTACTCAGTGCTCTGTGATGACCTCAGTGGGAAGGAAATCCGAGAGAGAGGGGATATGTGTAAACATATAGCTGATTCATTTTGCTGTACAGCAGAAACACACACACCATTGTAAAGCAACTGTGCTCCAATTTAAAAAAATTATGCAAGAAGCTAAACACTCTACTACTGCAGCATTATTAATTCTAACTTAACTTTGTAAATATTAAGTTGAAAATGATGTATACATTTGTAGATGTTCCTAGATTGGAAAATACGTTGCTTTTTAATAGTTCCTTGGCCAGTTCTGAAGTAAGAAAGGAAATGATTAGAAAATATTAACCACAAGAAAACTTCAACACCAAAACTTTTTAGAATTCTCAGGTTTTAAAAATAGCTTTAAACTGGAAAATGATCCTTTCTACCCATCAATCCCCACAAGGGATAAAACAAAAGACTCACCAACAGCTAAATACCAAAGGAGGCTAAATATCTATTGCACTTAACTCACTCTGGTTGGTTTTGAAAGCCCCAATTGGTGAAGTTATAAAAGGCCATTCATTTCTTTAGTGTGAAAACTGACAAACAGGGCAGAAGTAACCAAAAGGGAACAAAGAGAGCAGTGGAGACCTTTGAAGACAGCGGCGGTGGACACCAGGGTGAAAAACAGCAGGCGCTGGTTTAAAAGGAGCACCGTTAATCCGGAGACCAAAGCACCGCAGACCAAGAGCAGAGGACCATTTGCAGTTCAGTTCCCACGAGAGCATCCATGCTCTGTTACATGCACATCAGCGGGAGGACAGAGAGTCTATTGTCACACAATTGTAGTGGCTACCTGCAGGAAGTAGGGTGAATGTCTGGGTTACTGTCCTGACACCGGTGACTTCATCCACCCTACCCATGCAAGTTATCAAGTAAGGGTTCAGAATAGTAAGAGTTACTGCAGAAGGTTATTCAGGAGGGGGCTTTCTATCATTAAGGCAGCATCTGAGACTTGCAATTTTTTACTTATTGAAGTAGTTGATTTGCAATATCGCATTACTTTCTAGTGTACAGCAAAGTGATTCAGCTATGTGTGTGTGTATATATATATATCTGTATACACTCACTCTTTCATGTTCTTTTCCATTATGACATATTACAGGATATTGAATATAGTTCTCTGTGATACAGTAGGACTTGGTTGTTTATTTTATGTATAGTAGTGTGTATCTGCTAATCTTAAACTCCTAAGTTACCCCTCTCCCACCTTCCCCCTTTGGTAACCATATTTTTTTTCCTGTGCCTGTGAGTCTGTTTCTGATTCATATATAAGTTCATTTGTGTCATATTTTAGATTCCATGTATAAGTGATATTATATGGTATTCATCTTTTTCTGACTTACTTCACTTAGTATAATAATCTCTGAGCTTGTCCATGTTTGCTGCAAATGGCATTATTTCATCCTTTTTTATGGTCGAGTAATATTCCATTGTCTATATGTACCAATATACCATTCACCCGTCAATGGACACTTAATAAGACTTTCTATTTTTAATGTTGTTTATGCTGAGACTTTTCTAAGAGTAAAAAATTCAGGTGAGCAGAATATCTTTTAAGAACCAAAAAATACCTTTCATGGAAGAAAAGAGAAATCTATGAACCAGAAAGAAGTCCTCACCAGACGCCTAATTGGCAGGGGCCTTGATCTTGTACTTCTCAGCCTTGAGAACAGTAAGAAATCAATGTTTGTTGTAAAAACTAAAGGGGGAAAAAAACTTCTGAAAATATGTAAATCAGTTTAATGGTTTTTCTCATTGTAAAAAGTCACAAGTGTTTATTGGGAAGGAATCAGAAAATCTTTTTTTTTTTTTTTTATCATCCATAACCAAGAGAGGGCTTCCCTGGTGGCTCAGCTGGTAAAGAATCTGCCTGCAATGCAGGAGACCTGGGTTCAATTGCTGGGTTGGGAAGATCNAAAAAAAACACTCAAGTTGTGGATAGTTCTCCCCTTTAAACACGTGTTTTGTGTTTTGGTGGTGGTGGTTTGGGGTTGTTGTGTCTTAGGCATGGAGCTTATTATACCCATACAAGTTACAGATCACAGACGACCCTGCCTGGAATATGTATGTATGCTACTGTGTCTGCTGTATGTATGGTCTCCTTGGGCAGGGATCCTTCTGCCCATGTGCTGTGTGACGTGAAGCAAAGATGCACCTTCTTCAAGGTCTGGAGTGTGTGTGCGCACCCTCTCCCTTGTTTGGCCTCTCCTTGCTGCACACAGCCTTTGTTTTCTCCCAGAAGCAGCTGAGTCTTGGGAGGGGCTGGCACATGGCTCCTCCCATCATTGCTCTGGGGCAGGACCACATCAGGATTGCACTTGGTTTTGCCTCCGGTCCAGTACTGAGTAGGACAGTGCTCTTCACAAGGTCAGGGGGAGCTCAGGCCATCAGAGTGAGTGTGCTCTGAGGGTTGGCAGATGTCTTTCCATCCCTTGCCTGGAAGGGATGCTCCCTGTCACTCACCAGATTCAGAGGGTGTGATGATCCGTGGAAGCGAGGCTAGAGCCTTTAGAGCGTGGGTCGTCCAGAGGGGCTGGGTGGCCATCCTGGCTCAAGGCCAGATCTGAATCTGCCACTCATATTCTGAGTTGTGCAGTGTCCTTCTGTCACCTCCTAAAACACAGTGACCTCGAGAACGTCGGATACTTTCTCTAAGCCTCAGTTTCCTCATTTGTAAAACGGAACAAGGACTTCCCCGGAGGCTCAGTGGTGAAGAGTCCGCCTGTCACTGCAGGAGACATGGATTCGATCCCTGGTCTGGGAAGATCCCACATGCCACAGAGCGAGTAAGCCCGTGCACCACCAACTCTTGAGCCTGTGCTCTGGAGCCCAGGAAGCACAGCTCCTGAAACCTGAGCCGTCTAGACTCTGCGCTCAACAAGAGAAGCCTGTGCACTGCATCCAGAGAGTACCCCCCACTCTAAAACGAGGGAGAAGCCCGAGCAGCAAGACGCAGCACAGCCGTAAACAAACAGAAGTGCATAAGAACAAAGGGAATGGTGAGTTTCCAAATTGCTTCTCGATTATTTCCACTTCTTGTGTTTTCAAGGACGCTGTTAACTGTCCTTCTCCTAAAAATTGGCCTTTTTTATATAAGGCTCTTCAGCTTCTTCACTCTTTATCCTTCGCCACTCTCCGTGAACAGGTCTTATTCGTGATTGACCTGAAATACTGAGTTTGCACTGGTATCTCTGAGTAAGGAGTTGGGCTGTTGACAAAAACATGTTGTGGCCCAAAGTCTGTATTGCAGAAGAGACGGGGAGTGGAATTGCATGTTCTTGTTCTTTTAGTATTCCTATTTAATTAGAAAAGAATCTTTGGCTTAGAGGCAAAATGGCCCAAAGCCATATAACATATGAGCCTCTAGAACTGGAAGTCCCTTCTTTGGAATATGATTCATATCCTTGGTTATGAATTGATACCAATATCTTATGTGAAATGCCTATACTCTGGAAAATTATACTATCCTAGATATACACCTAATAAATGTACCTGTCTCTCAAAAAAAGATTGGAGCCAGTTCTTTTATCTCTAAATAGGGACATAGCAATGTGTACATTGATGGGGTTCTGTCTTATTTTTAAGATTTTCAAGAAAGAAGATTTCATAACTTCTCTTATTAATCTACTCCACTGTTTAATTGGGTCAGATGCCAGAACACTCTCTTTTATCTACCTTAAATCTCTCATGCTGTAGCTTAAGTATACTTTCTCTCACTCTGCCTGGGATATTAAAAGCAACTAATGGCCATTATTCATAATAATGTTCATAAAATCCTTTGTGTATTTGAAATGTTAATACTGTAACTGACAGCAAGCATAACTCCCAAATATCAGTTAAGTTTAAAACAGGGAAGAGAGACCAGCTCATAATAAATGTAGATGACATAGTAGTGTTTAATTTTGATGAATGAGTAATACTGTTAACTAATGTGACTTGGACTAAATGAAACACATTTATCTATTAATTCATTCACTTAAATATTTATTAGGCACCTACTTTGTGACATTGTGTTATATTCAGAAGTACTAGAAGAGGATAAATCATGGAATTGAAATGGTTTCAAGGCAAGGGATTTTTTTTTTTTAAGTAGAACTTAGGCATGTTCCTCAGATTGTGAGGATAGAATAACCCAGCCTTAAGAGGATAACTCTTGTTCTATCTAATGAACCTGTGATATTTACAACCATATCTTGAGGCATGCCTGAAAAGAAAGTCTGCTGATTAGAACAGGCTTCACTGGTGGCTCAGTAGTAAAGAATCCACCTGTTAATGCAGGAGACGTGAGCTTGACCCCTGAGTTAGGAAGATCCCCTGGAGAAGAAAATGGCAACCCACTGCAGTATTCTTGGCTGGGAAATCCCCTATGGACAGAGGAATCTGGTGGGCTGCAGTTCATGGGGTTCACAAAAAGTCGGACACAACTTAGCAGTTAAACAAGAACAATCTTACAGCATTTCTATTATATTTACAGCTGCCCCATTACTAAAATCTATAATAGGAATCAAAATTCTGCTCTTCATTGTCCTTGAGCCCTCTGGTTGGTAACCCCTTCATTTCAGTGTTAATGTTGAAGAGATCCCTGTGTCTTTCCATGTATATTTGGGCATGTGTAAGCATTAGTCAGTGTAGGACTACAAGAGGTTTATCACTAGAAATAAATTACAGAGTCATGGAGCATGAAAATGATGTGCCCGGGAATGCAGAACACCGGCTTACCTTCTGCCTCCTTCCTTTATCATAGACAGCAGAGGCACAAAGGAGCAAGAGATTTATTCTGAAGCCATTTGACGCTGACCAAGCAATTTATAACAGATGAAATGCTGATTTATTGCTGCGAAGAAAATAATGGGTGTTCTTGCCCAAATGCCATTAATAGCTTTATTGTTTCAAGTGCAAATTATATTCAGCAATTTGTTAGTCTCCTTTGGAGGCGAAGTTGAAGTAATTCAGTGTGGGCTTTCAGCAGAAAAAGGACAAAGTAATTAGCAAATGGTAAAAGAATTCATTCACCAAGCTTGGCTGATAGTTGAATTCTCTGTCTGAACTGTAAAGACGTAGAAAACGTTACATTTAAAAAAATAAGATGATACAGGCGTTTGTTTAAGACAGAAAAGCCGTAGGCGGGCTCTGTAGAGTGAAGAATAGAGTCTTCTGTAGGTGCTGCTGGTGGTGTCTACTATTTGGTGACGTTGTGCTAGTCATCAGCCAGAAGGCAGAACTGAAAAAACACACATTGCCCCTGCCCTTAGGGACCTTACTCTCTGATGGCAAGAATAAGGTAATTCAAAATGCATTCCAGTGTATAACAGGAGAGTATCAGTAGTGCAAGAAAGGCACACTTGAAGTGTTTCCAAGGAGGAAAAGATGGCATTCAGAAGGTGATATTGGAACAGATGTCTACGATTTCTGTAAAAGTGTTAGGCACTCAGCGACATCCAACTCTTTGTGACCCCATGGACTGTAGCCCGCCAGGCTCCTCTGTGCATGGAATTTTTCAGGCAAGAATACTGGAATGGGTTGCCATTCTCTTCTTCAAGGGGGTCTTTCTGACCCAGGGATTAAACCCAGGTCTCCCACATTGCAGGCAGATTCTTTTCTGTCTGAGCCACCAGAGAAGCCTGCTGTAGTCACAGTTTGGGCTGTAAAGCAATTCGAGACTGAGGGAATGCCCAGAAGTGGAACATCTGGGCTGATCGGTAGATTCTCTGATACCTAAGTTGTGATGGGATGACCATAAACTCCAGTTTGCCTTGGATGGCCCTTGGTCCACATGTTGTCCCAGTGTAATTATTAATAGCACTCTCTTTCACTCTTAAGAGAGGGGTGGAATGAAAGGGTGGGAGAAAGGCTCAAGAAGGAGGGGATATATATACACGCTTACGGCTGATTTATATTGTTGTGTGGCAGAAACCAACACATTGTGAAGCAATGATCCTTCTGTTAAAAAAAAAGTTATTTTATAATTTACCAGTAATATGGTAAATTATACAGTAAATTTGGTGGCCATGAAAATGTCCACTCTGCCCTCCTGCTTGCTTTAGGGAGCACCGCCAACTGACATCCCCAGCTGTGGCCCCTCTGGACACGCCATGCTTTGGCCCCTCGACCATGCTTCCTTGGGCTACGAGGCAGGGCAGGCTTCCTCCACGGAGCCGCTTTGGCTCGAGCACTCTCCACTGGCATGGCTAAGCCTTCTTGGAATTGTGCTGCTCTCTTCAGATGCTGTCCACCTAATCCCCCTCCCCCCTCCTCTCCTTTACACGTCCCACACGTCTCGATCTGCAGGTTTTCTGCGCTTTCCCTGCTTCCCTGCCCGAGAAACTTCTTGCACATATAATCCCATGTTGGTGTCTGCATCTCAGGAGAACCTAAACTCATGCAGTGGCCCTAGTTACTGGTAAGTGTTAAATACTGCATGAGGGTAAGACTAGAAAGAAAAACTGGGACCATGTTGTAGGCAACTTTGAAAAGTGCTTGGAAGCATTTGACCTTAATTCATTAGACTCTGGGGCTTCCCAAGTGGCGCTGGCCAGTGGCAAAGAACCCACCTGCCAATGCAGGAGACGAAGATTCAATCCTTGGGTTGGGAAGGTCCCCTGGAAGAGGATATGGCAGTCCACTCCAGTATTCTTACCTGGAGAATCCCCATGGACAAAGGAGCCTGGCAGGCTACAATCCATAGAGTCGCAGAGTCAGACATGACTGCAGTGACGTAGCACGCATGCATCCATTAGACTGTGAGACTCCATGGAGGGTTTATCTGTTACAAAATGGTGATTAATTACTTGGTCCTCCTGATGAAGAAAAAGATCACTGAAACAAAATCAGTTAGGAAGGTTCAGCAATTGTCCAACAAGAGCCTAAACAAGAATAGTGTTTGTGATGACAAACCCTGGCATGGCTTTGAGAGACTGCGGAGGCAAGAGCTGTGGGTTTGGAGATAGTGACAGAGAGAGGAATCAGATTATTTAATCACTCTGTGCCTCAGTTTCCTCATCTGTGAAAGAGGAACTACTCCAAGCCCTACGTCACTCATAAAGTCATACTGGGAATGAAATGAGTATTTATTTCAAAAATTTCAAATATAATTTAGAACCGTACTGACTCAGGAGTTTAGCAAGTGTTTCTGCATTTGTTTGCCCGTTGCCAGCATCATCCAGTAGAACTTTCTGCTGTTGTGAAAATGTTTTCTGTTTGTGCTGTCTAGTACAAGAACCACTAACCATGTATGGCTGTTTTGAGCACATGAACTGTGATTAGAGTGAGGAACTGAATTTTTGTTGTTGTACAGTCGCTAAGCCGTGTCTGACTCTTTGTGACCCCATGGACTATAGCACACCAGGCCTCCCTGTCCCTCACTATCTTCTGGAGTTTGCCCAAGCTCATGTCCATTGAATCGGTGATGCTATCCAACCATTTTCATCCTCTGCTGCTCTCTTCTCCTTTTGCCTTTAATCTTTCCTAGCATCAGGGTCTTTTCCAATGAGTAAGCTCTTCGCATCAGGTGGCCAAAGTATGGGAGCTTCAGCTTCAGCATCAGTGCTTCCAATGAATATTCAGGGTTGATTTCTTCTAGGATTGACTGGTTTGATCTCCTTGCAGTCCAAGGGACTCTCAAGCTTCTTTTATCCAACCCCACAGTTCGAAAGCATCAATTCTTTAGCCCTGAACATGCTATGGTCCAGCTCTCACATCCATACATAACAGCTGGAAAGATCATACCTTTGACTCTGCAGACTTTTGCCAGCAAAGTGATGTCTCTGCTTTTTAATATGCTGTCTAGGTTTGTCATAGCTTTACTTCCAAGAAGTAAGTGTCATTTTAAACTGAAATTTTAACTTCATTCAGTTGAAACTTGAATAGTCATATGTGGTGAGTGGCTGCATTTAGAAGTATCACCTAAATCTCAAAGTACTGAGCAAACTAACAGTAATCACAAAGTGAGAGTTGATTCTTGTATTCACAAATGCCTGTTAAATTGCTGTGACTTACTTGTAAGTAAGCCGGTAGGCTCGGTTGCTGATCACTGTAGTCAGAGATAACCACAGAGAGGGCTGTGATCCTAATCAGACGCTGGTGAGGTGATCAGAGCAGTTAAGAAAGGAAGGGAGGAGGAGAATATTTCCAGTAACCCTGCAACGAGAAAACTACTTGAGACTTGATGGAGAGCAATCAATCGTGTCGTGGTTTCTGCAAGTAGCTAATAGGTGGTTAAGACCTCCCGTTAAATGGGATCTGGACTGTCAACTGTCCCTTTCCCAGGCCAAAAGAGAGGAGGTGTCGCACTGCCTGCTATTATGTTTGCCTACCAGTAATAGCCAGGATAGCACTGTTATTATGTAAGGTCACAGCTGAGGACTCCTGGTAGTTCAAGGACAGCACTAATTGGAACTCCGAGGGATGTATTAGAAGGAAAGGTGCACAGACTTCTTGGTATTTGTAAGGGTAGGATAAAAAGACATTTGTGTGCCTGTAGATCCAAAAATAAGACCTTTTAAATAGGACTCCTTCCCTTCTCTGCATCCCCTTGCCCTGTTTGGGGAGTGCTGGCCTTTCCAGTTCCAGGAATATCTCTCTGGATGGGGAGTTTGTGTGGGGCTTGCAGCCAGCTGCCCCCACATCACTGACTCACCATTGAGATTTATGATGCCTTTGAAACTCCAGGTGCCTCTGCTGTTAAGTAACCTGTATGAATCAGGGTCTTTCTCTCAGGAGATAAAGGAGGCAGATGTATAGCACAGTAGCAAGAGGGAGGATTTTTAGTCTATCCAGAGAGAAGATCATAGCTGTTGATTGCTAGACCCATGCCCGGTGCTAGTTATTTTAACTTCAGTGTTCTTATCTGTAAAATGAGAGTGCTGGTATTCTCAGAGTTACTTAGAAGATTACATGAGTTGACAGGAGCCTTGTATGTGGAAGTGCTGGAAGAAATGTTCATTCCTTGTGCCTTACTGTACCTCTAGTCTCCTAATTTTCTTAAGTTCCCATCCATTATTGTTCCAAAACCCAGTGTTACATGGGACTCCCAAATCACACACGGACATCCCCCGCAACACACTTGGCCTTGAGGAGCAACTTTGAGCAGCCTTCCCTCCCTCTCTTGTGGTGACTTCTAGTGTCCCCAAGGCCAGGGCCTACCTGTCCTGTACACCTTGGCCCCCATCTACCAAATGAAGAGTGACGAGGGGAGCTGAGAGCCCTACAGCTCTAGCATTTGATAGGTTTCTGTACACAAGACCACCACCTGATTTTGTTCCTTTTTAAAAAACATTTGTTGATTTTTCTCTTTATCAAAACCCACAAGATTTTTTTTTTTAAATATTTTTAGGAAGAAGCAAGCAAGGAAGGAATTAAAGCATTCTTGATTTTACCACCTCTGGAAACTCCTGTATGCATTCTGGTTGTATCTTATAATCTTGTGTGTGTAAGACAAAAATCTAATCATTTCCACTTTTTGTTAACATCCTTCCTAAATGTCATCATTTCTTGAATATTTTTTCTGCATCACAAAACATTCCTCTACCCCATCACTTCACATGCCTGTCTAGAATGCCATGTTTGAATGTATTCTGATTTATTACTGGACATTGAGGTTGTTTCTCCTTTTTTCCACTGGTGTGAACAAGCCAGAACATTATAAGAAAAGCAGCAAATAGCATCCTCACACATACAACTTTTCACGTATCCTTGAAATGGAATTACCAGATCAAAAAGCATGCACATTTTTAAGGGTTATAGTACCACATTGTCAAGTTAGCCTGCTGAAAGGAGGGATCTGTTTTCTCCTCCCATCAGGGCTCATAAGGCTTGGACCACTTGATTCCTGATGGAACCAGTAGTCCTACTTGGGGGGAAGATGCGAGGAAGAGAGGAAGAAAAATAACGCTTTTTCCTACTCAGGTCTCATATGTTTTTAAGCTCTCCTTGAATAGGACGTCTCCTTGGCTTGAGTGGGATTCTTATTTATCACCCACTAGCTTCCTCTGCCTCCTTTAAATTGCCACCTTTAAATCAACACACTGTTCCTTTGAAGTGTCGACCCTCTGGGAAAAGCCTTTCTGCACCTCTATCTCATCAAACTGGAGAATCTCATCAGAGTCTTTCTTTCATCTCATCTCATTCTGCAACAATATTTTTTCTTTTCTCTCATATTGCCTTTTTGATTTACTGCTTTAATTTGGCATGTGGGTTCTTTGTATCACCATTCTGGATAATTCATGCCAGTGTAGGTTGAATATTCTATAAAAATTGTGTGAAATATTCTGTGAAAGATGTCTTACAGATTCAAAAGATGGCCAAAGAGAAAAAGCTGAGCGCTTGTGGTAACTATACAACTTGTGATTCTAAGGGCTCAGGAGACTACCTTTTCTCTAGCTGGATAAGAATAAGCAGTTTTGTTTTGTTTTGTTTTTTTCCTGATCGATTTCTCTGGGACATAGATCGTGGCTTCAGCAGGTTGATCAGACCACATTCCATCATTTTCAAGGATGTGAATACACAGGTTCCTTAGAGGAAGAGTCTAGGGGTCAGGCATAGAGAAAGACCCCATCCACCTCCTCCCTGGGATCCAGGACAGTGGGGAGCAGCTGGGGAGAGATGTAGCAGTTTTCTTAGTGTCCTGTTTCAGCGGCTTGTGGGAAGGCTTATGCTGCAGTGATGTGACAAGCTGTGAACAGCAGATCAGAGAAAAAAACGTGAGATAATTTAATTGAGGAGCTTGGGGAGAGGACAGCTGAAGAGCAGAGAGCAGGGACGTGGAGAAAAAGGGCTTCTGAGGAAGGGATAAATTATGAAAGAGCCTTCTGAGCACAGTATGAAAAAAGTGCTTCCTCATTTCTCTGGCAGTTTGGGTCAATTTCCTACCCTCACATACTTTGCAAAAAAGGAAATAATTTATTTTTATTACTGCCCCGTTCTCATTATGGCAATTTTTAATATCACATATAGCAAGCCACCCATTTCTGCTAACTTCCTCTTTTTTCTGGGTTTGGTATTTACTATTTCTGCTATATTCTACCATTTCGGGAAAAAATCTTTTTTTGTCATTTTCTTTTCCTTTTTTTAAGTAGCAGTAGAAATGTGAGACTGACAAGCTACGGTGTGTTCTCTCTGAAATATCTTTTGGTAGCCACTGGAGGTCTTTTTATTTCTTTGACTGTCATTGGCTCTGAATTCTGAAATTTTATATCTTCATTCCCAAACAACTTTTTTGAACTTGTTTCATACATTCCTTATTGTTCACTCTGATTCACATTATTTAAACACTACCTAGTCTTTTAGTAAATCTCAACTAATATCCTTCCTGGGTGCTTGAAAAAAACAACAATTCAAAAATGGCTTACCTGGAGATTTTAAGGTAGTNTTGAACTTGTTTCATACATTCCTTATTGTTCACTCTGATTCACATTATTTAAACACTACCTAGTCTTTTAGTAAATCTCAACTAATATCCTTCCTGGGTGCTTGAAAAAAACAACAATTCAAAAATGGCTTACCTGGAGATTTTAAGGTAGTTGATTATTCAGGTTGAAATAATTCATTTACTAAAATTTTGGGCTGTCCATTTCTTTCTTGTGTTGAGACCAGTTGTTTCTTTAAGAATGGCTGGCCATCTCTTTTAGAACAAGGATTTGAAAGGGTTACCCATCAGCTTTGGATCATGTCATGACTAAAGCCATTTTAGACACTTGCATCTTTACATTTTATCTAGAAGACTTTACACACTGTAAATGACAGAATCAGTGCCTCAGCATAAAATCATCAGCTTCAGTCCTTGATGGAAGATTCCACTGGAATACAAGGATTACCACCACCACCCCCCAATACACACACACACACACACACACACACACACACACACACAGAGTGATGACTGTGTCAGTACACCATGACTTAGAGTTGAACGCAGTGTTTGTTGGAGCATCACTTCTGTGAAGTTGTCTTTGGCCACACATAGTAATAGGAAAAATTTGCTTCTAGCATATCACCCCACATTCAGTACCCTAAATGTATCTTTTTATTTTTTAATTGAATTCTTCAGTTGCTAGTTAAAATTTCAAATATCAATTTTTAATATGAAAACCTATGTGTTTCCCTTGATACAATTCTTTATCTGCATTCAATCCATGAATTCTAATATTTTGTGTAATATAGGACAATGTCACTTTATTTGGAAATAAACTTATTTTAATTTTCAAAGGTAACATTGAGACATGTCCCCATTTCTTTTAAATATCATTCTTGGTCTTTTTTTTTTTTTTAATAATTGATTATTTATTTATTTATTATTATTACTTTTTACTTTACAATATTTTATTGGTTTTGCCATACATCAACATGAATCCACCACGGGTGTACACGTGTTTCCAATCCGAAACCCCCCTCCCACCTCCCTCCCCATACCATCTCTCTGGGTCATCCCAGTACACCAGCCCCAAGCATCCTGTATCCTGCATTGAACCTAGACTGGCGATTCATTTCTTATATGATATTACACATGTTTCAATGCCATTCTCCCAAATCATCCCACCCTTTCCCTCTCCCACAGAGTCCAAAAGACTGTTCTATACATCTGTGTCTCTTTTGTTGTCTTGCATACAGGGTTATCGTTACCATCTTTCTAAATTCCATATATATGTGTTGGTATACTGTATTGGTGTTTTTCTTTCTGGCTTACTTCACTCTGTCTAATTGACTCCAGTTTCATCCACCTCATTAGAACTGATTCAAATGTATTCTTTTTAATGGCTGAGTAATACTCCATTGTGTATATGTAAAATCCTTCATCTTTTCAACTTTTGGGGATTCTCCTTCTGTGCCCATAAATCTGTATATATAATTTTTTCAGGTTTTAAAAAAAATTCTTATTGGAGTATAGATGATTTTTAAAAATTGTGTGTTAATTTCTGCTGTACAGAAAAGTGAATCATGAAGTGAAGTGAAGTCTCTCTGTCGTGTCTGACTCTTTGCAACCCCATGGGCTGTAGCCTACCAGGCTCCTCCGTTCATGGGATTTTCCAGGCAAGAGTACTGGATATATATATGTATATAATGTCTCTACTTTCTTTTAGATTTTTTTCCCATATAGGTCATTACAGAGTATTAAGAAGTATTCCCTGTGCTATACAGTAGATCTTTATTTGTTATCTGTTTTGTATATAATAGTGTGTATATGTCAATACCAATCTTCCAGTTTAAGTCCTCCCAACTACCCTGTAACCATGTTTGTTTACTACATCTGTGATTTTATTTCTGTTTTGTAAATAAGTTCGTTTGTACCATTAAAATTTTTTTACTTCTTTAATTTTTTATATTTATTTCTTTTTAATTTTTAGCATTTTAATTTATTTATTTTTAATTGAAGGATAATTGCTTTACAATATTGTGTTGGTTTCTGCTATACATCAACATGAATCAGCCATAAGTATACATATGTCCTCTGCCTCTTGAACCTCTCTACCACCTCCCAGCCCATCTCATCTCTCTAGGTTGTCACAAAGCCCTAGTTTGAGTTCGTTGAGTCATACATCAAATTCCCACTGGCTATCTGTTTTACATATAGTAGTGTATATGTTTCCATATGGTACTGTCTGCATTTGTTCCACCCTCTCCTTCCTGCCCCTCATGCTGATAAGTCTGTTCTTTATATCTGTGTCTCCATTGCTGCCCTCCAGATAGGTTCATCAGTACCATCTTTTGAGATTCCATGTATGTGTGTTAATATACAATATTTGTTTTTCTCTTTCTGAGGTACTTCACTCTCTATAATAAGCTCCAGATTCATCCACCTCGTTAGAACTGACTCAAATGTATTCCTTTTTATGGCTGAGCGATATTCCATATATATATATATATGAAATATATGTGTGTGTGTGTGTATATATATACCACAGCTCCTTTATCCATTCATCTGTTAGTGGACATCTGGGTTGCTTCCATGTCCTAGCTGTTGTAAATAGTGCTGCAATGAACAATGGGGTACATGTGTCTTTTTCAGTTATGATTTTCTCAGTGTATATTGCCCAGTAGTGGGATTGCTGGGTCATATGGTAGTTTTATTCCTAGTATTTTTAAGGAATCAGATTCCACATGTAAGCAATATGATATACATAGAATCTGATGTAAAATTTTTAAAGCGAAGTTTGAATGTCAGACTCTTACTTAAGTTTCATTTGTTCCTAATTCCATGATTGAAATTCCATAGTTGAAAATTTGTTGGAAGTCAAAGAGAAAAGGTCACGAAATGGCTCAGCCAGTCACTCAAGAACTTTGTCAGTTTCCACCAGTTTCTCTCGAGCTGCCTTCTACACACACCCCATCTTCTTGCTTAAACCTAGGTGTTTTCCCTCTATATGCAAATCCATTCATGTCCTTTTGGAAGATGACACTCTTTTTTCTTGGGGTTATCATTCCTTGCTATTGAGTGGGTCAAATGGTTCAAATTAGTCAGAGGGAGACTTAAATGATGAACTCATATATTTCAATATGAATTTGATTTTAAGTCCTGGCACATCAGTCATATTTAGGAGAATGTCACTCTCTGCACTTTTGAAAGGATATACTTGCAGTAAGAGACCCTCTAGGGACCTTCAGGAAACCTTATCAAGCATTTTTCCATCATCCTGAGGGAGCTTGGATTGTATTTTAAGTGTTTTGCACTTAAAAAGTTTTCCGTGTGAACCAATTTTGTAAAAAGCTGACTGCATACTGATTTTGTAAACCCCTTTCCTCCTTACCCTGCATATCTTCCCAAGTTTATCTCCAAGTGCTTCCTATCACCCAAGCACTTAAACAAGATTGCAGACATTTTCATCTAAGCTGGTAGCAGTTAATTGCCTGTCTTTGTCTGCATTTCAGCACTTAATACTATTTTGACAGGGGTTGCATACTCTCTGTCTTTCTGGAATTTTTTTAAAGTACTCTTATGAGTAATTTGAGAAATTCCAAGTATAGATGAGTTGAGCTGTTCTTTCCTTTGTTGGTTTTTTTTTTTTTTAAGAGACATTTAAAGAGGACCCACTGTGTGTCAGGTAACATGGTCTCCTCACTCCCACAAACATTGTCTAACTTCATTTCTTCTTCTCTTGTAATCTCACAGTGGGAGTGGGAGTGGGGTGAGGCCAGGGGGTCGCAGGAGGAGAGAAGAAAGGTCATGCTCTCTGGGCGGTACATCCATTTTGATCGGTGATTCAATCTGCAGTCTCAGCTGTGTTGCTTCTTCCATCCTTAGGTGTCTGGTCAGTAAAAATCCTGGCTGCTTATCAGCAGAAGTGACTTGTCATCAAGGATGGCAGTGGCACTCTGGGAAGTCTCAGCCTGAGCTTGTTTCTCTTTCTTTTACAAAATCTGTGTTTGCTCACCTGCATGGTAGGTGAATGGGAGACTCAGCTCACCCAATGGAGTGTGTCAGGAGGGATTACCGATGTCTTTATGGTTGCTTCTCGAGTATTTGTAAGAAATTGGCTTTATTGCTGTGCTCAGTAGGGCTTACTCACCCAGTCAGTGTTTCAGTACCTCAGGCCTGTCATCCCAGAACAGCGGTGTTCCTGGAGGTGCTTTCCCTAACCTGAGGCATAAACCTCCCTCAGGTGCAGCAGGCCTGGCTGCAGTGTCCCTTTCCTGGCCAGGCCCCGCTGTCCTCTTTTGGGCCCTGTCTGCTGACAGCTGCCTGGGCCTCCTCTACCTCAGGGATAAGCATCGTACCTGCGCTTTGCTCTTGACACCAGACTTTCATTTTTCTCCCCTTTCTTCCTTCGTTCCTCTCTCCCTCCCGCCCTTCTTTTCTCCCTCCCCTCCTTCTTCCTTCCATTCTTCCAGCAAACATTTATTGAGCACCTACTGAATACCTCACACTGCACAAAGTCCCAAGAATCCAGAGTTAAATAAATAAGCCTTTTGTTTGTGTTGTTCACAAGTGACTAATGAGGTTTGCCCCAAAGGCAAACCATAGGTACCCGTTTTCTTAAATGAAGGGGAAAATAGTATCTTTAGCTGAATCAGCTCCATGTTTCTAGATGGGATTGCCCACAACTTTGTTATCAGGGAATAGGGTCTAGCTTGGAGATTTTTCAGGACACTGTTCATCCATCAAATATTTACTAAGTGCTAAATGCGTGAGTTCTGTACCAGACACAAGAAATATAAAGCTATGAGACATGGTCCCTTTCTCCAGGCTCATATTGTAACCAAGGAAAGAGCTCTATAAAGGGTATGTTAATGGCATAATAAGAACCCAAAAGGCTTCCCAGGTGGCGCTAGAGGTAAAGAATCCACCTTCCAATGTGGGAGACCTAAGAGACAAGGGTTTGATCCCTGGGTCGGGAAGATCCCTTGGAGAAGGGCACGGCAATCCACTCCAGTATTCTTGCCTGGAGAATCACATGGACGGGGAGCCCACAGGGTCACACAGAGTTGGACGTGGCTGAAGTGACTGAGCATGCACATAGGGTGCTGGCAGAGACTTGGACATGAGTAGGGATGAGATCAGGAGCACTGAGCTGGGTGGAGATAGAGGTTTCATTCACGACCTATTCAGAGTGCTTAACAACCTAATGCCTAATAGGCTGTTCATAAGTGCTGTTGACCAGCCAGTGGAGTGAGCCCTCAGTCAGGGCCTTTAGGGGGTGACATTTGAGCTATTCCGAAAAAGCTGTGGAAAACATCGTCCAGCAGGAGAAGCACATTCTGGACAGAATGTGAACAAAAATGAAAGGAGCCTGGGACAGAAAGTGTGGGTTGGGGGGACCTCATAGGAGCAGCAGAATGTCCCAGATGGCAGAGTTGGAGAGATGATTCTAGACATGGGAGTCAGTTTGAAGGCTTTGGCCATTTTCCTGTTGGTCAGCAGGGCAAGGAGACTTGGGTGGTTTCTGAGCAGTGAAGTTATATCAGTTTGAGGTTTAGAACCCCTGCCCTGGCCCCCTTGCCCTGCACAGGATATTCTCTTAAGTAGGAAGAAACTGGAGAGGAAGGCTGAGGGAAGGTTGAGGAGGGGTCCAACCAGGCAGCTTGTGTGAAAAGAGAGAAACAAATTTGGGAGGAACTGCAGGCCCATTCTGTATCATAGAGGAGACGAGGGGGATTACAGCTTTTAAGGGACTCCCATCCGCCCATTGACTAGCTGAACAAACTCCTGCAAGTCACTTTATGCCCCAGAGCCTTAGTGATTGCAGCTGTACAGTGGGTGCAGTTGTATGTACCGGGTAGGATTGCTGTGAGAATTAACTGAGAGGCTGGTGGTCTCAGCACTTAATGTGGCTCAGCATAAAAAATAACCAACATTTATTGAACTCAGACCAAGGCTTTTCCTTTGCTTACTTAGGCCTCACAGTAACTTTGTGAAGTAGCAAGGGTTACCATTCTTATCCTACAGATGAGGAAACCAAGGCAGAGAGAGGGTAAGTAACTTTCCCAAGGTAGCTCACCTCGTAATGGGCAGGGGTAGGGTTTGAACGTGCAGGCAGACTGCAGTTTTGGATATCTCGCTGCAGGCTACACTGTCTTTAGATATGATCCATTATTGTTAGTCCGGAGAAGGCAATGGCACCCCACTCCAGTACTCTTGCCTGGAAAATCCCATGGATGGAGGAGCCTGGAAGGCTGCAGTCCACGGGGTCACTGAGGGTCAGACACAACTGAGCGACTTAACTTTCACTTTTCACTTTCATGCATTGGAGAAGGAAATGGCAAGCCACTCCAGTGTTCTTGCCTGGAGAATCCCAGGGACGGGGATCCTGGTGGGCTGCCATCTATGGGGTCACACAGAGTTGGACACGACTGATGTGACTTAGCAGCAGTAGCCGCAGCATTATTGTTAGTCTTCATCAAACCATCTCAGTCCTCAGTCCTGGCTTCCTGGTTGTGGAGATTTTGAGGGGCTTGCTCCTTGGAAGAAAAGCTATGACCAACCTAGACAGCATATTAAAAAGCAGAGATATTCGATTACTTTGCCAACAAAGGTCCATCTAGTCAAAGTTATGATTTTTCCAGTAGTCATGTATGGATGTGAGAGTTGGACCATGAAGAAAGCTGAACACCAGAGAATTAATGCTTTTGAACTGAGTTGTTGGAGAAGACTCTTGAGAGTCCCTTGGACTGCAAGGAGATCCAACCAGTCCAATCGTAAAGGAAATCAGTCTTGAATATTCATTGGAAGGACTGATGCTGAAGCTAAAACTCCAATGCTTTGGTCACCTGATGCAAAGAACTGACTCAGTGGAAAAGACCCTAATTCTGGGAAAGATTGAAGGCAGGAGGAAAAGGGGAAGACAGAGGATGAGATAGTTGGATGGCATCATCAACTCGATGGACATGAGTTTGAGCAAGCTCAGGGAGTTGGTGATGGATAGGGAAGCCTGGTGTGCTGCAGTCCATGGCGTTGCAAAGAGCTGGACACGACTGAGTGACTGAACTAAACTGAACTGAGGAGAGCTGGGATGTCCAGTACCTGATCTTTTGATTGTCTCACTCCACACTCCAGTGACCTGTCCCTGACTTGGTTCTCTTAGGACTCTGTCCAGGCACAGAAACGAACCTGATCAATGAAAGTCTGCTATGAACGGAGGCAGAGAGGGGGCAGTAGATGAATGAGTTACTTTTCTAGAAAATACATCTACATTTTAACTAACTTGCAACTGGATGAGTGACCAATTTCAAGCCAACAGGGAATTATTTTTGAACTGAAATCACACCCTTTGGTTGATTCAGCCTGCCTTTGTTCATGACCCAAGTGTTACTTGCAAAATGTCTCTACTTTGCTCGCTTTTCTTTCTTTTTTTTATGAATTAATTTGTTTTTAATTGGAGGGTGATTTCCTTACAATATTGTGTCGGTTTCTGCCATACTTCAACATGAATTAGCCATAGGTATACATATGTCTCCTCCCTCTTGAACCTCCCTCCCACCTCCCACCCTATCTAGATTGTCACAGAGCAAAGTTTGAGCCCCCTGTGTCATATAAGAGCTTTCCACTGGCTATCTGTTTTACGTATGGTAATGTATATGTTTCAGGGTTACTCTCTCCACTTGTTCCTTTTTTTTCTTTTTTTTTCCTTAAAAAAAAACTAATTAATTTTAATTGGAGGATAATTACTTTCTAATATTGTGATGGTTTTTGCCATACCTCGACGTGAATCAGCCATAGGTGGACATGTGTCCCCCCATCCTGTACCCCACTTCCCACCCCTCCCCATCCTACCGGGTTGTCCCAGAGCAATGACTTTGAGTGCCCTGCTTCGTGCATTGAACTTGCACGGGTCAACTGTTTTACATATGGTAATATACATATTTCAATGCTATTCTCTCAAATCATCCCACCCTCACCTTCTTCCACAGAGTCCAAACGTCTGTTCTTTATATCTCTCTCTTTTGCTGCCTTGCATATACATTCGTTGTTACCGTCTTTCTAAATTCCATATATATGTGTTAGTACACAGTATTTGTGTTTCTCCTTGTGACTTACTTCACTCTGTATAATAGGCTCCAGTTTCACCCACCTCGTTAGAACTGAGTCAAATGGCGTTCCTTTTTATAGCTGAGTAATATTGCATTGGGTAAATGTACCACAACTTCCTTATCCATTTTTCTGCCAATGGACATCTAAGTTGCTTCCATGTCCTAGCTGTTGTAAAAAGTGCTGCAGTGAACATTGGGGTACATGTGTCTCTTTCAATTCTGGTTTCCTTGGTGTGTATGCCCAACAGTGGAACTGCTAGGTTGTATGATGCTTTCTAACTGTGGTGTTGGAGAAGACTCTTGAGAGTCCCTTGGACTGCAAGGAGAGCCAACCAGTCCATTCTGAAGGAGATCAGCCCTGGGATTTCTCTGGAAGGAATGATGCTAAAGCTGAAACTCCAGTACTTTGGCCACCTCATGAGAAGAGTTGACTCATTGGAAAAGACTCTGATGGTGGGAGGGATTGGGGGCAGGAGGAGAAGGGGACGACAGAGGATGAGATGGCTGAATGGCATCACCAACTCAATGGACATGAGTTTGGGTAAACTCTGGGAGTTGGTGATGGACAAGGAGGCCTGGTGTGCTGCGATTCATGGGGTCGCAAAGAGTCAGACACGACTGAGCGACTGAGCTGAACTGATGGCAGTTCTATTCCCAGTTTTTTAAGGAATCGCCACACTGTTCTCCATAGTGGCTGTACCAGTTTGCATTCCCACCAGCAGTGTAAGAGGGCTCCCATTTTTCCACACTCTCTTCCAGCATTTCTTGTTTGTAGACTTTTTGATAATGGCCATTCTGACCAGTGTGAGATGATACCTCATAGTGGTTTTGATTTGCATTTCTCTAATGATGAGTGATGTTGAGGATCTTTTCATGTGTTTATTAGTTATCTGTATATCTTCTTTGGAGAAATATCTGTGTAGTTCCTTTGCCCACTTTTTGATTAGGTTGTTCATTTTTCTGGTATTGAGCTGTATGAGCTGCTTACATATTTTGGAGATTAATTCCTTGTCAGTTGTTCCCTTTTGTTCTTAACACTGTTTCTCTGATGATGATATTCATTCTAGTTCATTGAAGAAACTTTAAAGAGAAGCAAACAGAAGGAAGTGTAACTCTCTCAGAATAATCTTCCTACACGGCAGTAATCACTAAAGACTTTATAGAAATTGTCCTTTTTTTTTTCTCCATATGTACATGAACTACATCTGAATATAAGGCAAAAAGGGGGTTTTGTTTAGCCAGATATTATCCATCTTAAAAGTGGGTATTGTCTTATCTTCAGGTTCCTACAAAGTCTCTCATATAATGGGCATTCTCTTTATAATTGCATTTTGAGCAACAGGGTACTGTTTGGACAAAGACTTGTTATCCTGAAATCACCCCTATCAGTGCAAGTTTTAGGTCTTTGTAGAAGTCACATGGTTGAATTGCTCTAAAAGTAAGTGATGAAAGCATGACCATCCTGCCTGAAAACATGACTTCATAGGCTGGGTTGGATGCCATCAAGAACAAGTCTTTAAATGAGCACTTTTAAGAGCAATGGAGATCACATACAGATCAAATAATAATACCAGTTTTCTTAATCGGATGCAAATGTGTATTTCTCACTCAGGATCAAATTTTCAGAGACAGCATCACCTACTAAGTAAAAGAGTCTGTCACTGACAGTGAGAGGCATTAGATGATTAGAAAGGAATTCTACGAATAATGAAGACATTGAAGATGAGTGTATAACACTTGAACAACACTTTTACATAAAATATGATTTCAAAAAAATTTACAAACCAATCAATTATTCTGTATGGATACAACTTGCAATATGAATATGAAGTAAATATCATATTTTCATCACATTCCTAAAAGTTTATAAACTCGAGCTAGCAAGACTTTTCTTTACTGGTTTTGTATCTCATGGATAAAACGGAAGATCTTTTATTTGAGGCTACCTTATGTTCAGGTATATGTGGTAACATATGGTCTTTGATTTTTAAACAAAAAATAGGATCACAATACACGTTTTGTTTTGTAATTCCTTTTTATGCTTTATATGGTAGGGCTTTCCTGGTGCCTCAAGACAGTAAAAAATCTGCCTGCAATGCAGTAGCTGCTGCTGCTGCTGCTAAGTCACTTCAGTCGTGTCCGACTCTGTGCGACCCCATAGATGGCAGCCCACCAGGCTCCCCCGTCCCTGGGATTCTCCAGGCAAGAACACTGGAGTGGGTTGCCATTTCCTTCTCCAATGCATGAAAGAGAAAAGTGAAAAGGAAGTCGCTCGGTCGTGTCCGACTGTTAGCGACGCCATGGACTGCCATCAGGCTCCTCCGTCCATGGGATTTTCCAGGCAAGAGTACTGGAGTGGGGTGCCATTGCCTTCTCCAGCAATGCAGTAGACCCAGGTTCAATCCCTAGGTCGAGAAGATTCCTTCAGTTATGACTGTTTTCCATGACTTAATCTTATTAACTGTCTCCTTTCTAATGGTTACATTAAAATGGCTGGATCAGCATTTCTCAACCAATCCCTTCTTGTTAAATGGGGAAGGGTTTTTCCCCACTTATTTACTGGTATAAATAATCTTGATGAATATCTACATATATAGGTTTCTTAAATATATCCATGGCTATTTTTCTGAAGCTAAATTTCTAGAAATGAAATTGCTGGGTTGGAGCCTTATAAAATTTTAAGCCTTACAAAATTTTAAATACCTTATAAAAGGTATTTAATATCAACTGCTAGATTGTACCAACCAGTAATACTTTGATTATATTTTAGGAAACCATTTAATTATTGTCCCCTTGTGACAATGTCTTAATTAATTCTTAGTAGCTCTTTTATGAAATCATTTTTTTGCTGTCCAAAATGTTTGTTCTCTCTCCCTCCTTCCTTCGTCACACCTCAGGCCACTGGATTAGTATTAAATACAGGTTAGAGGATTTCATGTCTGTTTTGTTGTCCAAAGCTATTGACTGAAAATATTTGCTACCACTGGGCTCAGTGAGATGTCTCTGCAGCACCATGTGATATATTACCCCTTTCCTGTGAATGACATTAAATCATTAGAAAGCATCACTGAGTCCTATGAGATTGAGGACCTGTATGACTTTTCTTAAGCTCAGAAGAATGCTAGTATTGCACTTTACCATAATAGGGCTCTTTTTGTTTCCATTTGCATATGCTGCTGATCTTTATATTATACAGCCTCCGAAAATAAGGAAGCTTGCAAAGCCTTCATTATATCAGAGAGAGATTGCTAGTTGGCCACCAATGAGCTTCCTTTTCCTTCTTCACCAGTTACCTGAAAGCCGCATTGCTACAGGCCAAAAGCCATCTTCCCCAGCTTCCTTGACCATGTGGCTTGGTTATGTCCAGTGATATGTAAGAAGTTCTAGGAAGTCTTAAAAAGGATAGGTCACACCCTTTTCCACCCCTTTCTCCATCTCCTTCCTTGGATCATAAGTGTGATGGCTGGAATACCAGCACNGAGAGAGAGAGAGAGAGAGAGAGAGAGAGGAAAGAGCCAGGCAATCAAGGGGAAGAAGGCATGGCAGGTGTTGGACCCGCATGAAGGGAAGCATGTGAAACTTTCCAGTGATTCTGACCAAGATTAACAGTGATAATAAAATTAACCATCACCCCAAGACCTGGGCTATATCCGTATGAATTGTCGTGTGGACATCAGCCAGGTTTTGAAGGGTTTGTGGAAACTCCCACTAAGCCGGGGCACCTGGTTGCAGATGGGGAATTTCCCTCTGGACCTCGCCCCTCTGGGCCCCCATGTGGCTGTGGACTCCTTCAGGATGATACCACCTGGCATTCCCCACCACTGGTCACTGCCCCTCCCCTACTGCTCAGCAACTCATATTCCTACTTTCTGTGCCATGGTCTCAAAAAGTTGAAGGGGATGGGGCTCTTAGGCATCCTCTGGGCAAAGGGCCAACTGCCCCCTTCCTCCCTGCTAGGCTCCAGGAATTTGAAAAACATCCGTGCTTGGAGTCAGGAAAAGTGGGTTTCGAATCAAGCCCACTGACGCTTTGTTTTGGCCATTTGTTTCTACCTTTTCTGTCTTGTCCAAGAGCTCAGAAAACCTCTATTAGCTTCAGGGAGGCAGCTTAGCTTCCTGGAATCCTGTTAATAAATACCTTTATGGTGAAGAATCACACAAGAAATGCACACCCAGGGGCTTCCCTGGTGACCCAGTGGTTAAGAATTGGCCTGGGACATGGGTTCTATCGCTGGTCGGGGAAGATTTCACATGCTGAGAGCAACTAAGCCCGTGTACCACAACTGCTGAGCCTGTGCTCCACAACAAGGGAAGCCACCCCAACGAGAAGCCCGTCCACTGCAACTGGAGAGTGGCCCCTGCTTGCTGCGACTAGAGAAAGCCCATACGCAGCAGTGAAGACTCAGTGCAGCCAAAAACAAATAAAATGATTAATTAATTGTAAAAAGAAATGCACACTCAGGTTGTTGGGTACATCAGGGGCAGTGGTGGACCTTCCAATATGGACGGTGAGGTTGAGAACAGTTAAGAGACGTCTACAAGGAATACAACAGGTGCAGACTCTGACGTTAAAGACAGGGATTTCTTCCAGCTTCCTCCATGGGGTGGATCCCTAGAGACAGGAACCCAAAGAGACCCTCTGAAGTTTATCCACGATCTTGCTGATCTTGGAGAAGTCAGCATACCTCTGTGAGTCTTAAGTTTCTTTCTTTTAAAAATGGAGTTCGCTGGTGTTTAGCGGTCCTGAGGACTGGTTATGGGTCTGTGAACTCCCTGTGCTGTAGGGGACATTCTTTGTGTGTAATTTTACATTTGTGTGTGTTTTTTTTTTTTTTCTGGAGCAAATATCTATAACTTTTCTCAGGCCCTCGAGTGGAGGTGTTTGAAGTAGGCGTTTCTTTACTGCCTTTGAAATCTAAAAATCCTCTCAGAGTCCACAGACCATCTATCTATGAGTTTATCCCAGACCATCCTTAGCCCCCTCTTTTGGGATTTTCAGCCACATTTTCTAGCCCTATTATTACCTTGATTTTTGTTGTATTTGGCTTTTATCATTTTTTTCTTGCCACCTGGACCAAATCTTATCTAGCCTTTCAATGGTTAGAGTCCAATCTCCATATTCAATTATGATCTGACATAAATTTTCATACCATTTAAGATGTGTGAACAGCCTGGGTAACGCAGATGAAATATCCAAATCTTTACATTTCTGGTAAATTCTCTTGCTGATGGGAGTAGAGTCTTAAAAATTGGTGGTTGCCCCCCCCCCCAACTCTGGCTTTCTCTTTTATTCCCATATCTTTTTTTTCTTCTCCTTCTAGATGAGCTTCCAATCTATTTAGGCATATGGAACATCAAATTGGGAAAACATATTTCAGAGAGGAAGCATTTGTTCAGACCTGCCATATCCTACTTGTCCAAATCTTGTGACTGTGCTTTGGTTTTCTTCAGGCATTATTTATAACAATCCCTTTTGTTTAGAGAACGTTTTTAATTTTTCAAGGTTCTTACTTGATCACATGACAGCCCTGTCAGGTAGTTATCAGATGAAATGATACATATGAAGTCACCTTGTTTTGGGACAAGTGTAAGCAGGGAAGTGAAAGAGAATCATTTTACAAGCAATGGCACTAAAGCACAGAGCAATTAGATGTGAGTTGGTAGAAAATGCCAGGGGCTTTAGAAATGGGCAGACTGGGGCTGAATGCTAGTCTTTTATTGACTAGCTGTGTTGTATTGGTCCTGGTGCTCAAATTCTCTGAGCCTCTGTTTCCCCATACATGAAGGGAATGATGACTGAAATGCTTAGACCCCAGGGATTTCTTGAGGATTAAAGGAAATTGTGAACACAGAGCACGTAACAGGGCTTGGCACACTGTGACTCTCAGTTCTTGGTACGTTCAGTTCAGTACAGTTCAGTTCAGTCGCTCAATCGGGTCCGACTCTTTGCGACCCCATGAATCACAGCACGCCAGGCCTCCTTGTCCATCACCAACTCCTGGAGTTNTGGGGTTCTCCAGGCAAAAGTACTGGAGTGGGTTGCCATTGCCTTCTCTGTCTTACTAACATTATCTGTGAGTATTTTTTAGGTTTACCCAGCTCTTTCACCCAACAGTTCAAGACACACAACATTTTACACAAAACATTACTATTACAAAGTGGAATCAGGACTTCCCTGGAGGTCCAATACTTAGGACTTTGCCTTCCAGTGCAGGGGATTAGGGTTCCATCCCTGGTCAGGGAGCTGAGATCCCACATGACTTAGGGCCAAAAAACAAACAAAACATAAAACAGAAGCAATATTGTAATAAGTTCAGTAAAGACTTTAAAAATGGTCCACATTAAAAAAAAAAGCTGAATCATGAGAATCATGGCAAAGAATAAATAAAAGAAGATAGAAAAATATGAAAGCATGGAGAAAGGAACGAAGATCAGAAAATTCCAGATTTCAGTCACGGATATACAGTAGCACTGTAAACAAGACTTTTTAAAATCTGGTGACGTAGCAAGAACATCCTTTGATGCCTCTTTTTCAGTGAAGTCACCTTAAAAGCAAACAAGGAAGCCGAGTAGGCATATCCTGTTTATGCATCTTGTTAAGTGTGTGTGCAGGGGAAGCTGACGAAACCTACTGAGTATTTCAAAAACGCAAACTGGCTTCTATCCTGGCACCTCCTACTCAAAGTCAGCAGGATGAACTTCACCCCACCAGTCTCCCCACCCTTGCTTTCTTATTACTANGCACCAGCCCCAAGCATCGTGCATCCTGCATCGAACACAGACTGGTGATTCGTTTCTTACATGATAGTATACGTATTTCAATACTATTCTCCCAAATCATCCCACCCTCTAACTCTCCCTCTCCCTCTCCCTCAGAGTCCAAAAATCCACTCTACACATCTGTATCTCTATATTTAAATGAGTTTTGTGATATGCCTCCTTCATTGCCGTCTCAATCTTTTGGATATATTTTGTCTTAAAGAAATTCCCAATTTAGTTTAATATGTCATTAATTTTGAAATTGAAATGGGACAATGTTTCAACTATATTAGATAGAAAATTTAGATATACTGAGATTTGTAAACAAGGGACTAATGTTTTCTATACTGCTATGTTCTCATGCAAAGAGTTGACTCACTGGAAAAGACTCTGATGCTGGGAGGGATTGGGGGCAGCAGAAGATGAGATGGCTGGATGGCATCACCAACACGATGGACATGAGTCTGATGAAAATTTAGATATACTGAGATTTGTAAACAAGGGACTAATGTTTTCTATACTGCTATGTTCTCATGCAAAGAGTTGACTCACTGGAAAAGACTCTGATGCTGGGAGGGATTGGGGGCAGCAGAAGATGAGATGGCTGGATGGCATCACCAACACGATGGACATGAGTCTGAATGAGCTCTGGGAGTTGGTGATGGACAGGGAGGCCTGGCGTGCTGCGATTCATGGGGTCGCAAAGAGTCGGACACGACTGAGTGACTAAACTGAACCGATATTCTATTGTGTGACAAAGTGAAAATGAAAGTCACTCAGTCATGTCCCATTCTTTGTGACCTCATGGACTATACCATCCATGGAATTCTCAGGCCAGAACACTGGAGTGGATAGCCTTTCCCTTCTCCAGGGGATCTCCCCAACCCAGGAATCAAACCCAGGTCTCCATTGCAGGCAAATTCTTTACCAGCTGAGCCACAAGGGAAGCCCAAGTATACTGGAGTCGCTTGCCATTCCCTTCACCAGGGGATCTCCCAACACAGGAATCGAACTGGGGTTTCCTGCATTGCAGGCAGATTCTTTACCAACCAAGCTATCTAATAGACACTGCTACTGCTAAGTCACTTCAGTCGTCTCCGACTCTGTGTGACCCCATAGACGGCAGCCTACCAGGCTCCCCCATCGTCCCTGGGATTCTCCAGGCAAGAACACTGGAGTGGGATGCCATTTCCTTCTCCAATGATTGAAAGTGAAAAGTGAAAGTGAAGTCGCTCAGTTGTGCCCGACTCTTAGTGAGCCCATGGACTGCGGCCTACCAGGCTGCTCCATCCATGGGATTTTCCAGGCAAGAGTACTGGAGTGGGGTGCCATTGCCTTCTCTGCTAATAGATACTAAAAACTAAAATATGTTTGTATTCACTTTTTCTTTTTTTAATCATTCTGAAATCCCATAGACGGAGGAGCCTAGTGGGCTGCAGTCCATGGGGTCGCTAAGAGTTGGACATGACTAAGTGACTTCACTTTCATTTTTCACTTTCATGCATTGGCAACCCACTCCAGTGTTTTTGCCTGGAGAATCCCAGGGATGGGGAAGCTTGGTGGACTGCTGTCTATGGGGTCGCACTGAGTCAGACCTGACTGAAGCAACTTAGCAGCGGCAGCATAGGCATGGATGTTGCTGTTTAGTTGCTAAGTCATGTCTGACTCTCTGAGAACCCATGGACTATAGCATGCCAGGCTCTTACATCCACGGGATTACCCAGGTAAGAATACTAGGCTGGGTTACCATTTTCTTACTGACCCAGGGATGCCACCTGTGGCTCCTGCATTGGCAGGAAGATTCTGCATCCCTGAGCTACCGGGGAAGTCCTTCTTGTTTTAATTGATGGGTTCATGTATGGAAATAATACAAGAAATAATTATAAAAATATAATTATTGGAATAATTACAAGAAATAATCCCCAATAAATCAAACTATAGAAAGAAATAAAAATTTAAAATACTTTTAAATATTTAATTTTGAAACAATTTAAAATATTTAGTTTTAAAATGAGCTGTGGAAGAGTTTTGTAAGTTTTGTTGAACTGTTAACTCCAATTTAAGATTTTATTGAAATCAAAAGAATATTTGGAAATACTTAATAAACAAAGAAAATAAGTTAATGGTAATTCAGTTCATATTTCTCACTACTATCACACTGCTTATGAGAGGTTAAATTTGAATCTACAAGGAAAGGAAAATCTAATTTGTGAACAAGCTAGAAAAGTATAACATTAAAACATTTTATAATAAAAATCAAGAATAAAGCCCTTATACATTATTAAACTGCAGAAATATTCATTGTAATAAAGAAAATAATGAAAATTGGCTATATGTCTAACAATAAAAAATGGGAGAATGTTTTGTTGATATTCATATGTTTAGATTTGTTTTTAATTCATAATATTATTTTTAATATTGTTAATATTGAGTTGAAACAAGAGTTGGGGAATTCACTTAACTTAGATATAATTTTGAAATAGGTCTGATTTTGCTTCAAAGTTTAATCTACTGTTCTAAAAATGAAAATCTACTTTTTATGAAAGTGAATGAAAATTTCAAAGAAGAATGATGCTGCATACTTAATTCAGTCACTGAAAAATATATGTCTGAAACAACTTGAGTATGTGAATCAATTTTTTTCAAATATAAATATTATGCAATCTAAATGCAGCACCAATATTTCTATTGAATGTTTACGTTGTGCTCAGTCATGTCCAACTCTTTGCAGTCCCTTTGACTGTGGCCTATCAGGCTCCTCTGTCCACGGAATTTTCCAGGCAAGAGTACTGGAGCAGGTTGCCATTTCCTTTTCCAGAGGATCTTCCTAACCCAGGGACAGAACATGCATCTCTTTGTCTCCTGCATTGCAGGTGGATTCTTTACCACTAGTGCCACTTGAGAAGCCCAACTGAACGTCTAGTACTCAAAGTAAATGGGCTGTAAATATGAAACCCTCGTTACAAAGATTTTCCCCAGCATCAGGGACTTTTCCAATGAGTTGTCTATTTCACATCAGATAACTAAAATACTGGAGCTTCAGCTTCAGCATCAGTCCTTCCAGTCAATATTCAGGAGTGATTTCCCTTAAGATGGACTGGTTTCATTTCCTTGCTGTCCAAGGGACATTCGGGAGTCTTCTCCAGCACCACAGTTGGAAGGCATCAATTCTTTGGCACTCTGCCTTCTTTAAAGTCCGGCTCTCGCAATCCCATGTGACCACTGGGAAGACCATACCTTTGACTACACAGACCTTTGTTGGCAGAATAATGCCTCTGCTTTTCAACAGACTATCTAGATTTGTCATAGCTTTCCTGCCAAGAAGCGATCATCTTCTGATTTCATGGCTGCAGTCACCATCTGTAGTGATGTCAGAGCCCAAGAAGAGGAAATCTGTCACTATTTTCCCCTTTTCCCTTCTATTTGCCATGGAACAATGGGGACGGATTCCATGATCTTAGTTGTTTTTTTTTTTTTAATAATTAGTCTTAGCTGGCTCTATCACACTTCTCCTTCACCCTCATTAAGAAGCTCTTTAGTTCCTCTTCACTGCTAAGTCACTTCAGTCGTGTCCGACTCTGTGCAACCCCATAGATGGCAGCCCACCAGGCTCCCCCGTCCCTGGGATTCTCCAGGCAAGA
>SJYX01016022.1:218002-233960 GCA_006410675.1 Oreotragus oreotragus
CATGATATATCAATTTTAATACAGTGGAAAATATTTTCTTTGTTTTCCTTTCAGATTGGAGATATTAAAAACTTGCCAAAATCATGTTGCAAATGTATTAGAAAAGGCTAGGGCATGGTAAAATTGAAGCAAAAAACACAAGAGAGTGAACAAATATAGAGTTTTCTCTCAGTCATATATCACTGGAATAATATTATATATGAACAGGAATTACAATTCCTGTTACTGACTGACTCTTCTCCATGTGGTGACTCATGGAATTACACTTCTTTATGTTGAGGACCACATGCCCATTGCCCATCCATATCTAGTCAGGTCTTCAGCAAAGAAAATGAGAGAATAGAGACATACTTATTACTAAAACATCCTGTCCCAGACTGATAAGCCCTCTGTATGTCTGTGGTACTTTCTACATATACACAGAAATGGTTCAAAATGTCCACACAACTCTAGTTAACTAACAACCCGAAAACTGTCCTAAATCAGTGATCTCCCCACTCATCCATAGATGCCACAGAAAAGTATAAACACTAATTTGCTCAAACTGCTGGACCATAAACTCGGATCACTTGCTGATGGACCACTAAGCAATTTAGGCTAAAAGGCCACTCCTAGGATTCCAAATTAAAAAAATTTAAAACAAGAGTAACACCAAAAGCAACAACAAACTGAACAGTGACATCAGTGGCCACACACAGCAGGAGACAGAGACTAGGTAGATTGAGACACATAAATCTACAAAGCAAGGAACAAATAATCCATAACATGAGGCTTAGTCTTACATGACTAGGAAATAGAATGGCTTCAACCTGAATTTAGGCTAAAAGGCCACTCCTAGGATTCCAAATTAAAAAAATTTAAAACAAGAGTAACACCAAAAGCAACAACAAACTGAACAGTGACATCAGTGGCCACACACAGCAGGAGACAGAGACTAGGTAGATTGAGACACATAAATCTACAAAGCAAGGAACAAATAATCCATAACACGAGGCTTAGTCTTACATGCCTAGGAAATAGAATGGCTTCAACCTGTAAATAAAGAAATTCTGCAATATTTATTAAAGTATACAATATGTAAATCTTTGTTCATGAGTAAAATAACTGATAAAAGTCATGGTCTTATGAATCTTAGTTAAAAGTTGGAGATGCATGAGAAAGAGGTGGAAGGAAGTATATTATATATACAAAACTATAATACGTATAGTTATATGAAGAGTTGAAAAGATAATTAAAAAGCCTGTACTGCTTGAGATAAAATGATGAGAGAAAAAAATAATTTTTGAGGAGAAGATTTTCAAGCAGTTATACAAATGAAATCAAAAGGTGAAAGTGAAAGTGAAAGTCACTCAGTCTTGTCAGACTGTTTGTGACCCCGCAGACTATATACAGTCCATGGAATTCTTCAGGCCAGAATACTGAAGTCAGGAAGGAGTTAATTTCTAGTTTGAAGGGAACAGAACGTCATGGGGATGGAATAAGCTAGACTTATTCAAGAATGAACAAGCAGTTCAGTGTGCTGGACATCATAAAGAAAGGCATTCAATAATAGGAGATGAAATTAGTCATATTACCCATGATTAGGCCATTGGGACTAGTAATGTAATAGACCATGGTAAGTATTGCATTTTTAACACAACAAAAACATTTTGGATGACTTTGATAGTGATTTTAAGTGGACCCTCTCCAACCTGTAGAGAACAGATCACAGGAAGCTGCGAAGGAAGGCAAGAGGATGGATTAGAAGGTGGACATTTTGCTTTAGGATGAGATAGTAGTAAGAAGTGAGGTGTGGTAGGTTTTGGAATTTATTATTAATGCTCTGCAGAGCTAAATGATAATAGCTGATACAGTTTATGAGAATAGGAGAGGAATTAAAATAGTACCACTAATCTTTCTAGAAAAATTTGTGGCTCCACTTACTGAATGGGCTTCGTAGGGAGAAACAAGAGTTCAATTTTATGCATGGTAATTTTAAATGCTTATTATAGATCCACATGATGATGTATAATAAATGGCTTGATATATGAATATTTCATTCATTGAAGGGAGAAATATTTAAAGTAGGAGAGCTAGATGGGAACATCCAGTGAAGATGCATACCTAAAAGGAGAAAAATCTCGTGGGAAGATGTTTGGGACTCTCCAACATTTTGAAGGAAAGGTAATAATAATAGAATCCAGAAAAAGAGACTGAGGAGTGCCAAAAGTTGAGGAACAAACATGAGAATATGATATCCTAATAGCTGAGGTAAGAAAAGATTTTGTCTCTTTGTTTTAACACAGGGAGTGATCAACTGTCTCTAAACATTATAGGAGGAGTTGAAAAAGATCAGTCCATTTCAATTGTGGGGGTTACTGCTGACTTGTCATGATCTGTTTCAGTCTAGAGACAAATTCCTGATTAGAGTGGGTTGAGCTGAAAATGCAGGTGGAACTGACAAATGTGGATTAGTCTTTCAGTGAGTTTTGCTTTCAATATATGGAGATAATAGCAGAGAATGGGGCAGAGCCCAAAAGTGACTTGATGTCAATGAGTGCTTTTCTAAACTTGTGTTCTGATTAGAATGATCCAGCAGAGAAGGAAAATTCATGTTACGAAAAGAGCCAGGGCTATGACCATAACTGAGCACCTGACTGAGAAAAGAAGATGGGATTTACAGGGAAAGCAGAGGAGGTATTCTGTCCTAGTCAGCTTTGGCTGCCATACAAAATACTGCAGGCCGGATAAGTCAAAGAGCAGAAACTCTTATTCTTAGAGCTCTGGTGGCTGGAAGCCTGATATCAGGATGCCACAAACACGGTTAGTTGCTGGTGAGAGTTCTCTTTCTAGCTAGCAGATAGCCACCTCCTCACTGTGCTTTACGTGATAGAGAGAGGCCAGGGAAAAGAGAGGTTTAGAGGAAGAGGACAGGACAGAGAGAGAGGTCAGATGGGGAGAGAAAGGGAGGGAAGGAGGAAGTCTTGGTCACTTGTATCTCTTCTTATAAACGCACCAATCCCATCATGAGGACTCCACCCTCATGATTTCATCTAAACCAAATTGTCTCCCAAAAGTTCCATCTCTAAATACTGTAATACTGTGGGTTAGGATTTCTGCATATGAACTTGGGGGCGGGGCGGAATTCAGCCCCACAGCAAGACTGACAGAAGCAGAGGCAGAATGTTTGTGGACATACAACTTTAAATTGACAAATTCAGTAATTTTTTTCCTCTTATGAATACAATTACATATTTTTATTTTGTTATACTGTAAAGCCATTTTTATTTCCTTTCCTTTGCCCAGTCTGAAGAACTTCTTTACTTATTCTCTGCAATGAGATAATCTGTGGAGAGTAAAGATCCAGAACAGCAATATGGAAGTTTAACAAAGTGAAAAGTATGAAATTATCTTCCTTATACACTAGCTTGATATGACACATTTAAGTAATACTGATTCTAATACTAAGAGGCAAAGATTGGAAACATCTGAAATGTCCATTGATGGAAGACTGATGAAATAAACAAAAGCACGTGTGTGTGTGTAAAGGAATACTATAAAGAAGGTAAAACACAGTAAGACTCTTATCTCTGTAATGTCCAATATTAACACATTGAAAAACTCAAAGTTCAGAGCACTTTATATATATTAAAAATAACGATACTATTGTTGGCATAGAATACTGCCAAACTGCTAATAGGGAAAAAAAAGCCATTAACAGAGATCATACCCATTGAATTTATTTGCTTACTACAGTACTCATAACTTTGTGAAATCTGCAATTTATATGTTTTTATATACACATATATACATAATACATACACATTCCTTTAAAGATATTTTAGAGGAACACAAAATAGAGAAATATGAAAGAAACAGAGATTGAAGCTGCTGCTATGGCTCTTTGCCCAATGCCATCAACAAATATTTCTAAAAATTCAACATAATGATGACTAACAAACAGTAAAGGATTTGGATTAGCATGCTATTTTGTATCACTTTCCAGAATCACCTACTGACTGTTAAGCATTATCTATTATACACTTTTTAAAATGAGTCAGACTTCAAATCAAGGTTGACATATTTATAGTCTATATATTTATGTATAGAAATTTGATTTGAAGTACACACTTTTAATAAAATATCCTTCTCCCACTTTACATATTAAGCCATGTTTTATCCACTAGGTATACTTCCCGTAATTTTTTGGATTGAATAAGACAGAAAGAAAGCAGGAAAAGAACGGGATACTAACTTTAAAAAGTAGGGCTTCAGCAATCACCTTATTAGTGTCAAATTTTAATTTTCTCATTTGTGAGGAATTTCAACTGCGTCAGTATTTGTGTTCTTCATGCACATCCCTTTTCTGCTTTTAAATGCTGTTCCAAGGGGGTCACAGGATAATCAGTCCCTTTGAAATCTCATGGCTAGAGCTAAACAAGTCCTAGTTCCAATTATATTAATGAAGCAGTAAAGGGAACAACTCATTAGGGAGGTGTAATAAAGTATTCAATTGTTGCTTGTACAGCAGCTTGTAAGATGTACATGTAAATATCTTAGAACTGTAGAGATACAACTCATCTGGGTTGGACTTAATATGCCCAGGGTTAGTAAATCTGCACAATTTCTTTTGTTTACCGATGAACTTCAAACTTATATATTTAATAGTTTTCCAAAAGCCATCAAAATAATTTTTAAATTATAGTGGACCACTGAAGTCTTGTCAAAGTCTGAAGAATTCTCTGATCCTAATGGTAAGTGTGGTGGTTGATGTGAATTTGCTGTGGCTTGTACTTCTATTACCCACCTCTACCTCCCCGTCATTCTTCTGTATGTGGTCTAGTATAAACATTTTGTGCGATTGTATTTGTTTTATCTGAAACATAAACAACACATCATTTGGTGAAAGACTGCATTACTATTCTGATCTTAAAGAGTAAGATAAACATACAAATTTTAGTTGTTTTTAAAAATTACTCAAATGTTAACTTCTCTGTTGCATCTTTCTAGGCCTAGCGGCCAGGATGAACTTCACTCTTTCCCACGTTAATATTTCACAAAATTTTCTGTAATATATCATTTTAACGTTGTAGAGTCTTGTTTGGTGAGCCATTAGGAAAATGAATGTCTTCATTAAATTGAACTGCAGGGATAGGAGAGACTATGCTTCACTTGAATTCTATGTTCAACTCATTGTTCTCTATAGAATGACAGTAGGGTAGGTCTGGGTATATCATATATTCCAGTGAAATGACCACCTAAAGTTATACAAGCAAGTTAGGATACAGAAGATTTACATTGCTCTACTCTATCTAATAAATCAAGTCTTATATTTTCTATATTGTACCACCCAACAAGTTATTGAATGATTGACTTTTTCTGGTTACCTAGAAAATTCTTTTTGTCCTGCTGCTGCTAAGTCGCTTCAGTTGTGTCTAACTCTGTGCGACCCCATAGATGGCAGCCCACCAGGTTCCCCTGACCCTGGGATTCTCCAGGCAAGAACACTGGAGTGGATTGCCATTTCCTTCTCCAATCTATGAAAGTGAAAAGTGAAAGTGAAGTTGATCAGTCGTGTCTAACTCCTAGAGACCCCATGAACTGCAGCCNGACCCCATAGACGGCAGCCCACCAGGTTCCCCTGACCCTGGGATTCTCCAGGCAAGAACACTGGAGTGGATTGCCATTTCCTTCTCCAATCTATGAAAGTGAAAAGTGAAAGTGAAGTTGATCAGTCGTGTCTAACTCCTAGAGACCCCATGAACTGCAGCCCACCAGGGTCCTCAGTCCATGGGATTTGCCAGGCAAGAGTACTAGAGTGGGTTGCCATTGCCTTCTCTTTTTGTCCAGCCAGTTGTAGAAAATACATATTCATATTATTCAAATGTAAAATATCAGTAAGTTAGTTTACATATATCTATTAATTCCTGTATTCACTTTGTTCCTATGTTTCCACTGTGACAATGCTGGAATAAGGAAAGAAAGCAAAGACAATCTGACTTTAATAGGGTCAGTACATTAATTTCTTTGTATATGTTATAGAAGGAATGAAACATGGATCTAAAGAGAAATGATAAAATGTTAGATTCTTATAAATCAAAAAGAAATACCAGTATATTTAAGTTAAATCATAATTTGTTTAGGAATTGATATTTAAACAGCATTAATGTTAATTCTGATAATGGTAGAAATCCTTTTACTACCTCAACAAGCCCTAATTTTAGAATAATGACTGAGCAACAGACCTGAACTAAAAACTGATGCTCAAATTAGGAACTTTATAAAATCCTAGAAAGTATAACCTTCACTCAAAGTAACAATAATAAGACCAACCTACAGTGACACCACCAAATGTAACATCATTAAAGAGATGGAAGTGTTTTTAAAATGTTTGCAGAGTTGAGTCTATAAATGATAAGTATAGCTTTTGAAATTTATCCAGCTCTTAGATTTATTTGCTACATTATTACCAGCCAATGCATTTAACTGCTAAATATTTAAGACTGAGTTTCTATTGATAAAATAGAGAAAAATGATGAGAATTAAAAATGAAAAGCTCTTTCATAAATTATTACTTCTTGATATTAATGTGTATCCCACCCCCCAACCTCAGCTCTGTTTCTCTCATTCCCTCCTTACTCTAAACCCATTTTTTACCATCTCTTTTTTTCTCCTTTGCTCCTTTTTTCTTCTTTATGTTCTCCTTTTCATACCAGCACAACACTGACCAAGACTTGATAATCCTGCCTCCTACACAAAATGCAGAGCTTAGACTATTTCTGGCCAAGCATTAAATGCAAATAAAATCTTTAACAGCATGTCTGTCCTAGTGAAGAAAGAATCCACTGTACCTATAAGAACAAGACAGAAGCAGCAGAGTACAAAAATACAATTTCTTACAAATGTTCTGTTACACAAGTGGAGATTTATACCAGTTGTATACATGACTTAAAGCAGTATCTTGGAGTTAGTGATTTTCAGACTCTATTGACCTCCAGGGGACTCCCCTCTCATTAATTTCTGAGAGCATCACCAATTCTAGCAAATATTATTAACATGATGGCCTTCTGTCAAGGTTTTATGTTTCCTGTGTTTTCTCAATACATCCAAACAATCCATAAGTATTTCTCTGTAATTACAATGCTACCACCCTTACACATGCTGCTAATCAAAAAAATTTTAGCATACTGAGATATGAGCAAGTCGTCCTGGATTATAGTTTGGCTTCAACTTTATGCTAACTGGAACAGCCTTTCTCGTGGCCTGCCAAACATGCATTGTACATCTGCTTTGACCATTAAGGAAAATAATGTACTTAAAAATTAAAATGGAGTAACTGTTTCAAGGATCCAAAATAGAGGTCAGTGGCCACTGCATATGTAGTTTCAGACACGTTCCTGCATCAGTAAGAGCCTGACTTTTCTGAACTGTAACAAACTGAAGGACAGCACCAGCCATTTTCAAAACAAGATCTGCTAACAGCTGCCAACTTCAGCTTTATGGTCTTAGGGTCTCCCACTGTAACTATACAACCATTGTGATCATCAAGCAAACCTTTCTTAATGAGCACCACTACTTACCAGCTCTAATCCTAATTCTTGACAAACAATTTATGTAACTCGGTGGTGGCACCCCACTCCAGTACTCTTGTCTGGGAAATCCCATGGATGGAGGAGCCTGGTGGGTTGCAGTCCATGGGGTCGCTAAGAGTCGGACACAACTGAGCGACTTTACTTTCACGCATTGGAGAAGGAAATGACAACCCACTCCAGTGTTCTTGCCTGGAGAATCCCAGGGACGGGGGAGCCTGGTGGGCTGCCATCTATGGGGTCGCACAGAGTTGGACACGACTGAAGCAACTTATTAGTAGTAGTAGAAGTAGTAGTAGTAGGTGGTGGTGGTTTCTGCCTATATAAGTCTCTCTCATTCTGTAGCCCAGTGGGATACAATTCAAGTGCTTCTTGAATCTGTCTCCCCCAGCCTATAGGCCTCAGTGCAGCTCAGACAAAGCTCTTTTCTATTCCCATTATTGACTGTTTATTTTTTGCATCAACACTGCTTACCAAGGAAAGCATTTTTTCCAGATTTACCTTATCTTGGCCATTTCAATTGATGCACAAGGCTGTTATACACTTTTTTCTTTTTATTTTATTACTATCCTCATAATTGTATAATTATTTAGTCATATCTTGCTATAATAATCTGATAGTCAGCTGTGAGAAACCAGTACTGTATTTTTTTTAACTCCAGAAGATATCTTGCATTTACTATGCAAACAATATTTTTATGTGACCCTTGATACTGTTTTAAAATTTTACTATTTCTTAAAGAGAATTAAGGTTATACATATATAACCTTCTTATGTTTTTTTCATTCACTAGATTGGGCTCAGGAAGGGGGATAATTTAGGTATTTGTAAGGTAATGTGGGACCCTATATCCTTCACTGTGTTTTTAAGACTGTGCCAAGTCGCTTCAGTCATGTCCGACTCTGTGGACCCCATAGATGGCAGCCCACCAGGCTCCTCCATCCCTGGGATTCTCCAGGCAAGAACACTGGAGTGGGTTGCTGTATTTCACAGTAATTACAGTACAGTGATTTGAAGGGTGAGTGAGTACATTCTGAAAATGTTCATACAACACTCTTTAAATCCTAAACTGTTCCAGTGTCATAGCTTTTATGAAAAAATGTGATTGTTAGTTTTACATGTGAACACTAATCTAGGTGCTTCTGTGAATAAATTTTGTGGCTGTGGTTAATATCCACAGTCAGTTGAATTTACGTAGGGTCTCCTTGATAAAGCAGATGGGCTTCATACAATCAGTTGAAAGGCCTTTAGAACAAAAACTGAGGTTTCCGAAAGAAAAGATTCTGCCTCAGGTCTATAGACTGTCTTTATTTCAAATCCTGAGTTTTAGCCTGCATGATCACTCCACCAATTTTGAACCTGCCTTCTTTACAATCACTTAAATCAGTGCCATGGATGGATGGATAGATAAACAGATAGGTGGGTATGAGAATATTTATCATATAAATACTATAGAGATATTGAGTGAATAAAATTGTATAATCTCTTAGTAGTTATTCTGTCCATAGATAAAGACTCCCTAAATCATATAAATAATGAAAAAATCCTTTATTTAAATTTAAAGGAAGTTAAGCAATTTGATTATGTAAATTCCATGAAAGATGCCAGATTTGGCAAAATCTAGAAGAGAGACTGTTATCATGTTTTTCTTAGTAGAGAAAAATATTTTCTAGGAGATCACCCCAAAATTCTCCTACCTTATTGGTCACAATTAAATTACTTGCTATGGTGATATAAGAGGATCTGAGGCTAATCTAAATGTTTAAAAAGATATGACCTTGAATGGCCAGTTGCACACATGAGACTGATTTGAGCAATGCTTTACCAGGTCTACTTATGGGGCAAGACCCTCATAGCATGAGACACTCCAAAATATACAGCATTTTAAACTTCCTAAAAAAAAATTGTATGGTAACATACACGAGTGAGAATAGTCATATATATATATAAACACAAAGGGAAGTTGCTCAGTTGTGTCCAGCTCTTCACGATCCCATGAACTATACAGTCCACGGAATTCTTCCGGCCAGAATACTGGAGTGGGTAGCCGTTCCCTTCTCCAGGGGATCTTCCCAACCCAGGGATTGAACCCAGGTCTCCTGCATTGTAGGCAGATTCTTTACCAGCTGAGCCACAAGGGAAGCCCATGTAAACACATACATATTATACGAATGCATGGAGTATATAAACTTCAGGACAGTGTTGCAAAAAGAGGGGAGGAAAGTAGTCCAAGAGGACAGAAGGTGACCCTCAGTTGTATGCACTGAACTTTATTTATTTTAAAAGATTTTCCAAATCTGAATAAAGCCACAGAAAAATGCTAAGATATATTAAATACTGTCTAATAAGTATTTGACCTTCTATGTATTTTTTAATCTATGGTTGAAATAATAAGTGAAAGAAAGCAGAGGAAAAAATGAATTCCATGCCTATAAATTAAGATGTTTAGACGATTCAAAAAAGAACACAAGAAGAACATTATATAAAATAATACCACTATAAAGAGTCAGAATAATAGCCTTTTATATTCCAGAATTTTAAAAATTCTGAAGTAATGATTATTTGTTGCCCTACATGAGCATATGACTTATAATCATTAACAAGATTCCAACTAATTAAAAGAACCCAAATGAAACAATTTCACTGGAATAATAACTGGTACAGCCATTGTGGGAAAGAGTACAGTGATTCCTCAAAAAGTTAAAAACAAAACTACCAATGATATAGCAATTTCAAACTAAAGGAAATGAAATTAGCACCTCAAAATGATATCTGCACCTCCATGTTCACTGCAGCAATATTCACAATCTCCAAACAAATAAAAATGAAAGCACAACATAACAAAACCTATAAACGTTTCAAAAGCAGTTCTTGGAAGTTTATACTGATAAATACACATATTAAGAAAAAAGAAAATATCAAATAAATAAGTGAACTTTCCATCTTAAAGTACTACAAAGAGGAGCAAACTATGCCCAAGGTTAGGAAGGAAAGAAGAAAATAATAAAAGTCATAAAGGAAACCATGAAACAGACACCAGACAAACAATAAAAAAAATACAGCAAAAGTAAGAACTGCTTTTTTGGAAAAAAATAACAAAATGACAAATCTTTACCTAGACAAAGAAGAATGAAAGCAAATAAATCAGAAATGAAAGGAGAGATATTACAAATGATATCATAGAAAAAATAGACTCATAAGCATATACTATAAACAATAATATGCAAAGATTTGGATAACCTAGAAAAAAATGGATAAATTTCTGGAAACATACAATTTATTAAGACTTTATCATGAAGAAACAACAAAGAATAAGGTGAATAAATCAGTAATGAAAAATTTTCAACACAGAAAATTCCAGGACTAGATGGTTCCACTGGTGAATTCTACCAAATATTTAAAGAAGATCAATTCTTTTCAAATTCTTCCAAAAAATGGAAGCAGAGGAAACATTTCTAAACACAATTTTCCAGGCCAGCATTACTCTACTATCTAAAGACAGATGGGGACATAATAGGAAAACTATAGACTGACATCCTTGATAAATAACAGATACAAAAATATTCAACAAAATGTCAGTATACCAAATTCAACAGAATGTTGGCAGGATCATACACCATGATCAAATGTGGTTTATTTCATGGATACAAGGATAATTCAATATAATAATGCTAATAAGTGTTGTACTCTTAATAAATGGATAAAATAAAAGATAAAAATCATTCTGTCATCTCAGTAGAGGAAAAAAAGGTATTTTGAAAAATACAGTATCTTTTCATGGCAAGAAACTTCAACAAACTGGGAAAAGTAGTAACAAACTTCAACACAACCATATTAATTAAATGTTATACTACCTGAATAGAATGGAAGATAAAAATCATTCAGTCATCTCAGTAGAAAAAAAAATGTATTTGAAAAATACAATATCTTTTCATGACAAGAATCCTCAACAAATTGGGAAACAAAGTAACAAACTTCAACATAGTGAAGGTCGTATACAACAAACCTACAGCGATTATTCTAAATGATGACAGTTTAAAATCTCTTCCTCTAGATGGAATAAGATCAGAGTGTGCATATTCAACATAGTACTGGAAANCCTCAACAAATTGGGAAACAAAGTAACAAACTTCAACATAGTGAAGGTCGTATACAACAAACCTACAGCGATTATTCTAAATGATGACAGTTTAAAATCTCTTCCTCTAGATGGAATAAGATCAGAGTGTGCATATTCAACATAGTACTGGAAATTCTAGTTAAGAGTTATCAGGCATGATTTAAAAAATAAAATAAAAGGCATGCTAAAGGAAGAAGTTAAAATGTCTTTATTTGAAGATGATATGATCTTATATATAGAAAACCCTGAAAATTTTACCAAAAAACTTTTAGAATTAATCAGTAAATCCAGTGAAGTTGCAGGATGTAAAATAAACATAGATAAATCAGTTGCTACTTCTATACCCTATCAATGAAATATTTAAAAAATAAATAAAATGATTCCATTCACAGTAGCATTATAAAAGACAAGTACTAAAATAGCAACAAAATAGCATTAGAAACAATGAAGGAATAATTTAACCAAGGAAATGAATAATCTGTAGAGTGAGAAGACGTTGATGAAACAAACTGAGGAAGACATAAACAATGGAAAGACATCCTGTGTTCATGGATCAAAGGAATTAATATGGTGAAAAGCCCATACCACACAGAGTCATCTACAGAGTCAGTGTAATCTCTATTAAAATTCTAATGGTATTTTCAGTTACACAGAAAAAAAAAAATCCTAAATGTGTATAGAAACACAGTGGATCCTACATAGGCAAAGCAATCCTTAAAAAGAAGAACAAAGCTGGGGGCATCACACTTTCTGATTTCTAAACATGCTATCAGTTCAGTTCAGTTCAGTCGCTCAGTTGTGTCCTACTCTTTGCGACCCCATGAATTGCAGCACGCCAGGCCTCCCTGTCCATCACCAACTCCTATAAATCAATAGAAAAAAAAAAAACTATGATATTGGCATAAAAATGCAATACCTAGACCAGTGGAACAAAACAGAAATTCCAGGATTAAACCCCTGTATATGCCGTCAATCTGTATTTGATAAGAGAGCCAAAATATTACATGAGGAATGGAGAATCTCTTCATGAAATGGGCTAAGGAAAAACTGATAACCACAACAGAAAAATGAAATTAAACTCCTATCTCACACTACTCACAAATTTCAAACTGAAATGGATTGAAGACTTAAACATAAGACATGAAAATGTGAAACTCCTATATAAAACATTGGGAGAAATCTTCTTAATATTGCTCTAGCAAAGATTTTCTGGTTATGACACCAAAACACATAAGAAAATAAATAAATGGAACTGTATCAAACTCAAAAGTTCTGCATAACCAAAGAAACAATCAACAAAATTAAGTGGCAAAATACAGAATGGGAAAAAGAAAAATGTTTGCAAACCACATAACAGATAAAAGGTTAATATCCAAGATATATAAAGAACTCAAAAACTCAATAAAAGATCAAACAGGCTAATTAATTTTAAAAATGGGCAGAGGAAGAGACATTTTTCCAAAGAAGATATGAACATGGCCATCAGACACAAGAAAAGTTTCTCATCACTAATCATCAGTAAAATACTAATCCAAACCACAATGGGATATCACCTTCATCTGTTAGAATGGTTACCATCAGAACACAAGGGATAATTTGGGGCAAAGATGTGGAGAAAAGGGAATCCTTCTGCATTGCTGGAGGGAATGTATGGTGGTTCAGCCATTATGGAGGACAGAATGAAGACTCCTTAAAAAATTAAAAATGGAACTATCATATGACTCAGAAATCCCATTTATGAATATATATCTGATGGAAATAAAACTAATATTAAAAAATATGTATCTGCACTTTATGTTTACTGCAGCATTATTCAAAATAGCCAAGATATTAAACGACCTAAGTGCCCATCAAAATGAAGTGGTATATTCAACACAATTGATTAGGCAGGCAGTCATGAGAAAGAAGGAAATCCTGCCAGTGGCAAGAATATTGATGGATCCTGAGAATATTATGCTAAGTGAAATAAGTTAGACAGAAAAAGATAAATATTGCATGGTATCACTTATTTGTGGAATCTATAAGAGCTGAAATCACAAATGGAGAGTGGAATGGTAGTTACCAGTGGTTGAGGAATGGGAGAATTGGGAAAATGTTATTCAAAGGGTACACACTTGCAATTATATGATGAATAAATCCTAGAGATCTAATGATCAGCATTGTGGTTATACATAACATTACAGCATTACATCATTTAAAGTTGGTAAGAGACTAGATATTAAATATTCTCACCACAAGAAAACATATAATAAGTATGTGACATGATGGAGGTGTTAACCAATGCTATAGTGATCAGCATATTGCAATATATGAATGTGTAAAATCAGGTTGTACACCTTGAATTTTCACAATGTTATCTGTCAGTGATATCCCCAAAATAAACCAGAATAAACATAAATTAAAAAATAATTTAATGAACATTAACTGAGTGTTTAATATAAACCATTAAACCAGACATTATTACATATTATCTCATTCAAGCCTCAAAATTTTCTATAAATTGGATACTATTTTTCCATATTTATAGATGATACTTTAGTTGAAGAAGTTTAAAAGATATGGACTATACTATACAGCTATTAACTATCAAGGCTGTATACAACATAAGACCATTTAATTATAATGCAAGTATGTGGGGGTGCAATTTCATTTTATATATTTTGTTATCTACAATATAACTATAGTAACTGGAACTATTACATATGATGTGGGATATTATGAATATTTAAAAATTCAAAATAAAATTTTCATCGAAAAATATACATAGTAACACTACCCTTTTATTTCACAACAACTAGCTATCTGAAAGACACTCAGAATGGCTGTATGAAGAACTTGACAAGTTCTCGTTTCCCCAAAACAAAAGTGTTATTGGACAAAACTGTCTTGAATGGCCTTTTAAATCACCTGTGCTAAAGACAAGGAAAACATTTAGAAGAATTTATTCAACTAAATTTACTCAATCCTAGTGAAAAGCACAGCTGCCATTTTACTCAAATTCAACTTCCATCTCAGTTTACTTCACCCCAGCTCCATGGTCCTGCCTAAGGAGCTGACATTATTTGGAGATGATCATGGAAAATCAATGCCAAAGAATGCCATGGAAAAATGATAATAAAGATCTCATCAGCAAATACAACATTTGACAAAATCTAACACTGATTTATGATAAAATCCTCAATAACCCAGGAATAGAAATATGAAAACACAAGGTATATAGAAAAACTAAAGCTCACATCATATTTAATGATAAGACACTAAATACTTTATCCTTAAGGTCAGGAAAAAAGGCACGTGTTCATTTTCACCATTTTTTAAAATAATATACTGGAGGACCTAGGAAGTGCAGTAATTTAAGGAAATAAATATTAATAAAATGGAACATCTTGGAAGAGAATAAAGACTGCCTTTATTCCCAGATCACATTATTTTATTGAAGAGTATGAAGGAGAGTTAATTAATCTGTTCTAAGTTGATGAGGTAAAGGCTTCTGATTAGAAATATTTTTCTAGAGGAAATAATTCCTGAGCTTTATATTAAACTATGAGCAATTATCTAAGTCAAGAAGCTTTAGAAAGAAAAATCATACAAAAAAGAGCAAACTGAGAACATGGTATGTATGAGAAACCTCAAGGTCTTCAAAGTAAACAGTGTAAGGTAAGAATAGTTTTAAAAAAATAAAATTAGCCATCCATATGTTTTCTTTGGAGAAATGTCTATTTAGTTCTTACACATGAAAAGATGCTCAACGTCACTCATTATCAGAGAAATGCAAATCAAGACCACAATGAGATACCACTTCACACCAGTCAGAATGGCTGTGATCCAAAAGTCTGCAAGCAATAAATGCTGGAGAGGGTGTGGAGAAAAGGGAACCCTCTTACACTGTTGGTGGGAATGCAAACTAGTACAGCCACTATGGAGAACAGTGTGGAGATTCCTTAAGAAATTGCAAATAGAACTGCCTTATGACCCAGTAATCCCACTGCTGGGCATACACACCGAGGAAACCAGAATAGAAAGAGACACATGTACCCCAATGTTCATTGCAGCACTGTTTATAATAGCCAGGACATGGAAACAACCTAGATGTCCATCAGCAGATGAATGGATAAGAAAGCTGTGGTATATATACACAATGGAGTATTACTCAGCCATTAAAAAGAATACATTTGAATCAGTTCTAATAAGATGGATGAAACTGGAACCAATTATACAGAGTGAAGTAAGCCAGAAAGAAAAACACCAATACAGTATACTAACACATATAT
>SJYX01016022.1:237887-255747 GCA_006410675.1 Oreotragus oreotragus
GCAGCCATCCATCCTTCCAGGTACTCATAATCCTTAATTCCCTTCTTCCCTCACCCTGTCTCTTATACACATCTAGATGTGTATAAGAGACAGGCATCATTCCCTTCAATGAACACCCAGGATGGATCTCCTTTAGGATGGACTGGTTGGACCTCCTTGCAGTCCAAGGGACTCTCAAGAGTCTTCTCCAACACCACAGTTCAAAAGCATCAATTCTTCAGTGCTCAGCTTTCTTCACAGTCCAACTCTCACATCCATACATGACCACTAGAAAAACCATAGCCTTGAATAGATGGACCTTTGTTGGCAAAGTAATGTCTCTGCTTTTTAATATGCTGTCTAGGTTGGTCATAACTTTCCTTTCAAGGAGTAAGCATCTTTTAATTTCATGGCTACAATAACCATCTGCAGTGATTTTGGAGCCCCCCAAAAATAAAGTCTTTGTTTCCACTGTTTTTCCATCTATTTCCCATGAAGTGATGTACATACATATATATAATTTTTTTTTAGATTCTTTTCCCTTATAGGTTTTTACATAATATTGAGTATAGTTCCCTGTGTTATACAGCAGGTCCTTGTAGGTTATCTATTTTATACATAGTAGCATTTACATCGGTGAAGGCAATGGTGACCCACTCCAGTACTCTTCCCTGGAAAATCCTAGGGATGGAGGAGCCTGGTAGGCTGCAGTCCATGGGGTCGCGGAGAGTTGGACATGACTGAGTGGCTTCACTTTCACTTTTCACTCTCACGCTTTGGAGAAGGAAATGGCAACCCACTCCAGTGTTCTTGCCTGGAGAATCCCAGGGATGGGGGAGCCTGGTGGGCTGCCGTCTATGGGGTTGCACAGAGCCAGACAAGATGGAAGCGACTTAGCAGCAGCAGCAGCAGGGTCTACATGCTAATTTCAGCCTTTTAATTTGCCCCTTCCCCCACCCCCTCTTTTACTATTGGTAACCACATTCATAAATCTATGAAGAATGATGTTGGAAATAATATTCTAAAGAGGTAATCAGTAAAACATGGTAACTAACATGCAGAGACGAAATCAAGTGTGAGAAGCCCAGACTGCAATATGAAATATTAAAGAGTAATGATATAAGTGACAGTGGATCAAAAGGGGCCAAGGCAAAAGGAGGAGGAGGAAGGAGGGTAGTGTGAAGGGAAGAAGCTGAGGAAGAAGAAGGAAAAGCATAAGAAGAAGAAATGACATACATGTAAGGAAGGGGAAACACATTCAGAATTTTAAGAAGGTGGGAACAGTAAAATAATTTAACATGGTAAAGAACACAGGAAATTCATTCCACATGATATTAAAAAAGTCTACTGCCTGACTTAGTGTGGAGCATTAAGAAGAATGATGGGAGAAGAACCTACACGTCAGTAATTTTTAAATAGACTAAAAATCAAGAAAGGGGAATATTGAGAATAAGGTACTAGCACAAGTGGTTTAATTTAATAATCAACTACCTACAGCTAATAATCAGCAGTGGACAATCAACGAGCAGCCACATAGCAGATAATCAGGAGATTTCATAGTCAGCTGTGATATGTTTGCTCTCTAAGAACTACTTTTGTTATCACGGTTGCTGTTATTGTGTTACTATCAATGGAGGAAAAAAAAATAGCATTGTAAAAAGTGAAATAAGAAGACCACCAATAGGAAAATACTTCTGAATATGAAGAATTAGATAAGTCAGTTACAAGTGACAATCTAATATTAACTATTTCTGATCTCTTAAATTTTTTCACTGTTTATATTTCCTTTCATCACATATATGAATCCTAAATGAGGCAAGCCTCAATTTGAGTTCCATTTTTGTATGAAAAATATGTGAATGAGAAAATGAGATTCTAATAAAAATTGACTAAGAACTGCTAAACCAGTCTTAACTGAGAAGACACACTACTTACAACTCACTAAATCTGATATGATCTTAAAGGCCAAAAAGAAATATCTGGGGAGCCTTGAGGCACTTTGTTTCTCTTTTATTATTAATAGTTCTTTATGTTCTTTCTCTGAGTGTTTGATAAATATGAACACAAAATCCACAAAAAGTATGGTTTTAGATGAAGATAAGGTACTTACTTTAAAATTTTTATGTGACAAATGAAAACTTTAATCCAAATATGGACCTAAATATGTACATGTTCAGTTCAGTTCAGTCGCTCAGTCGTGTCCGACTCTTTGCGACCCCATGAATTGCAGCACGCCAGACGTCCCTGTCCATCACCAACTCCCGGAGTTCACCCAGACTCACGTCCATTGAGTCTGTGATGCCATCCAGCCATCTCATTCTCTGTCGTCCCCTTCTCCTCCTGCCCCCAATCCCTCCCAGCATCAGTCTTTTCCACTGAGTCAACTCTTAGCATGAGGTGGCCAAAGTACTGGAGTTTCAGCTTTAGCATCATTCCTTCCAAAGAAATCCCAGGGCTGATCTCCTTCAGAATGGACTGGTTGGATCTCCTTGAAGTCCAAGGAACTCTCAAGAGTCTTCTCCAATACCCAATAACCTCTTTGCAAGGAAAACAACTGTTTCATAGGAATTAATTAAAGCAGTCTAAATTATGGAATAGAGTTTTCTTTAATCTGTTCAGGCATAAGATAAATAAATGTAATCAACTTAAATTACAGTGAAATTTGGGTTATTAGAAATCTGTTAATGATACATTGCTTAGCTATGAATGAAACATCTACTGCATAAAGTGTTATTTCTTTGTGTGGATTGACATTTGAAGGACTGGAAGAAAAAACATAAAGATTGCTATTAAAAAGGAACTCCCTAATTCTTGTTCCCATATGGTGTAATATTTGTGTACAACAACAATAATAACTGCATCAGTTCTCACCTCAACGGAATTAATCACAATGATTTCCTCCCCTAAACAACGTATATCTAAAACAGATTAGCTGAATACCCCATACATTGTTTTTTGGTGAATCAGAGAATACATTAGTACTATGATAGTTTGATTTTTCCAAAAAACTCTCTTCACTCTAAAATTTACAGTAGTTTGTAAACTTTTACTGCAGGAAATATTTAAAAGTTTTTCACTAGATGAAAAAAATATAAAAGTATTATAAGAATTTCTGAGAGGTAACAAAAGAATACTATGTTTTTTTTCTTTTATTGAATCAATCATTGCTCCCCACTGAACATACCAATGATCAAAAAAGAGCCAAATACCTAAAAACAATGCAGGATGTGCTCTACAGGTTGTTTTCTTCCAAGAAAATCTCAGAGGAGGTTTCCTTTTTTGCATGTCTAAACTATTATACTTATGTTTTAATAGATGAGAATAATTATTTTTTCCATGGATTTGCTAGGAACAATGCAAAATTTACTGAACTACAAAGGGACATGTAATTTTAGTAGCCCGATTAAGGATTATTTAGTTTTCAAACTTGTGCAAACATTCCNGGAAGTGCTCTACAGGTTATTTTCTTACAAGAAAATCTCAGAAGAGGTTTCCTTTTTTGCATGTCTAAACTATTATACTTATGTTTTAATAGATGAGAATAATTATTTTTTCCATGGATTTGCTAGGAACAATGCAAAATTTACTGAACTACAAAGGGACATGTAATTTTAGTAGCCCGATTAAGGATTATTTAGTTTTCAAACTTGTGCAAACATTCCATATCCCAAAGCTCTACTTTGCATAATACCTATGCAGCCTGGCATTTCCTCAGACCTCAATATGTTTGGTTATGTCCTTGATATAGCCATGTTGTGATAGTCAGAAGGTAACTGGGAACAGAATAAGATGCTACAACAAAGAAATCATAGAGAACACTGGCCCAAAATTAAGGAAATACTTATTTTTTTCATAAACAGTAATCCAAAGTTAGGAGGGTACTCCAAGGCTTACAGCATAATTTTGTCATCCTCAACATATGCTTTTACCTGAGTCCAAAACACTGTTCCTTTTATTGCAATGCTCAGTTAAATGGAAGAAGAAGTGGGGAAAAAAATGTAGAAGGAATGCAATTCATTTACAAGTTATGTTAAAAAGCAGCAGTTCATACCAAAATAATGGGATATAGTCTGGCACAATTTCAAAATTAATTTTTTTCCCTCTATTTCAAAAACTATGCCCCATTCCTCAGAGAAGGTGTTAGGCTTCTTGCAGTTGTTAGGCTGAAGTTGTAAAAGAGGGCAAAGTATTTCTCTGCTTGCTGACTAGCCTGTCCTTGTTTCCAACTCCTCCTCCAATCTCTGGAGAGACTCATACATATTTTCTAAATTGCCGCACCCAATCCAGGCTGGACAATTTCAGCCTGAATGATGCCACAATCTCTGATCCTTACTAGCATCATTCTTTAAGCAGGGGTCCCCAACCTCTAGGTCATGGACCTGTACCTCATGTCAGATAATGGGCAACATCAGATTAGAAATAAAATGTGCAACAAATGTAATGCAACTGAGTTATCCCCAAACCATTCCCTTCCACTCAGCCCCTGGAAAAACGGTCTTCCACTAAACCTGCCCCTGGTGCCAGGAAGGTTGGGAACTGATGCAAGGAATCTGAACTTCAAGACCAAATTCAAATTGAGAATTACTGGGCTTCGCTACTGGTTCAGTGGTAAAGAATCTGCCTGCCAAGGCAGGAGACGTTAGTTTGATCCCACAAATCAAAGACATGAGTTCAATCTGGGAAGATCCCAGATGCCACAAAATAACTAAGTCTGCGTGCCACCACCATTGAGCCAGCACTCTAGAGCTGGGGAGCAACAACTACCAAAGCCCGCATGCTCTAAAGAAGCTCTGCAACGAGAGGAGCCACTGAAACCAGAAGCCCATGCATAGGAACTAGACAGTAGCCCTTGCTCTCCGCAACTAGAGAAAAGCCCACGCAAACAATGAAGACCCAGCAGCCAAAAATAAATACATACAATTATTTTAAGAGATCAGAATTACTGAACTCCTCTGCAATTCTGCAGAGGAATATGGTAGTATCTAAAGAGCACTTTCCAGGTTCTCTTTTCCCATGTCAGATCCATTACACAAAATTCAATGCCTCTCTTCATATCTGTGCAAGTAACTACTCCTTATCCCTCAGGTAGAGATGTACTCATTTAGCTCCGCAATGATCTACTCTCTGATAAAAATGGCACAGTGTAAAGTGGGCTCCACAACTCTTAAAAATAGGCTAGGGGCTGTTAGGTTAGGGCATCTGGGAATGGCTACCCATTCCAGTATTCTGGCCTGGAGAATTCCATGGACAGAGGAGCCCAGCAGGATAGAGTCCATGGGGTCACAAAGAGTTGGACACGACCGAGATACTTTCACTTTCTAATGGTTTGTTCAGACTGGTCTAAATGTCAGGGTAAGTCTCTTTTACTGAAGACTCACTTGCCTCAAAGGAAAACTAGAGAGGGGCCCGTTCAATACATGGAGCTTCCCTTCCCATTTGTCTAGGGTCAGTGCTGGTACTATTGGACTACACAGAAGATATTCTTAACCAGACAGAAAAGGGGTGGACAGACGCTGCAGAGAAGCAGGGACATGGGCTTGGTTTTTACAGATGAATAAACTGTGGGGAATATACCTCTTTCTGAAAAGCCATAACTGCTTAGGATCCATATTCCAGTGTCAGTGGCAATTAGTCTTCCAGCCATAACCTACCTTCTCGTCAAGAAAATTGTTTTTTAAATACCTGAATAGCCAAGTGTTTGACGTTTCTTTTTCAGTCATTCTCATTTCTACAGTTGTATTTTTTTCTCTGAATTTTAATTTACTATTTGATCTTAATTTTAATGTGATTCTACTTCTCCTAACATCTACATCTCCTTTGATTGACATTCTGTGTCCCTTACCCGTGAGCTTTTCCATAGAGTCAGTTTTCCTTTCAAAGATCTCCATTAACTTTCACTAATATATGGTAATAAGTGTCAATCGTCAACAATTTTAAATAGAGAACAAAATAAATATGAAAAAAAGGAAGAAAGGCAATGGACTGGGTTTTCTCCAATTCCTATGATAATCTCTAACCACTGATAAAATCATCAGTTTGGATACTACATGCCAAGACAAAAGTTCCTTAAATTAATAATAACCATATTTTACTACAACACTTTATTTTTTTTTTAATTTTTAATTTTTTTTCAGAGCTTCCATTTTACTTTATTTTACTTTACAGTACTCTATTGGTTTTGGCATACATTGACATGAATCTGCCACGAGTGTACATGAACTCCCAAACCTGAACCCCCTCCCACCTCCCACCCCACATCATCCCTCCGGATCATCCCCATACACCATACTTTACTAAAACACTTTAATACATTTATTTTATTTTACTTTACATTACTGTATNCAACTGTCTCTTATACACATCTAGATGTGTATAAGAGACAGCTGCCACGAGTGTACATGAACTCCCAAACCTGAACCCCCTCCCACCTCCCACCCCACATCATCCCTCCGGATCATCCCCATACACCATACTTTACTACAACACTTTAATACATTTATTTTATTTTACTTTACATTACTGTATTGGTTTTGCCATACATTAACATGAATCTGCCACGGGTGTATACGGGCTCCCAATACACTTTAATACATTTTAAGAATATTTGATGCTAAGAATATCACAAACAAAATCTGTTTCTTACCACTTTTCACTTTATATTATTTATCGTATTTTGAGTGTCTCAATAGATTGTAAGGAACTTAGTGTCAGATACTGCATCTTATCTCCCTGTAACAAAGTACCTGGTACATGGTACATGGGCCAAGCTAGTTGATTTTAACTCATTTGTTTTTGCAGTTTATGTTATCCCTCCCTTGTTAACAGAATTAAACCTGTAGCAAATACATAACCATTAGCTTTAATAAAAGGATATTAAAAGGTAAATGCATTTACTTTCAGATCCCACAATTAACATTCTGAAAACTGTTAGAATGAAATCTTAAAAATTACAAAATATTTCAACTGTTAGAACCATTTGTATAAGAAGTGTAAGGAAAACTGAAAATTTCAGCCTTCAAAAGGGAGTGTGTGAATAGCTGAAAGAAGTGGAAAAGGAAAGGGCTTTCAAAAATCACAAGAGGATAGAGTTTTTGAACCACTAGATGTTATCTAGGAACAGATACTATAGGCAGCTGATGCCACATGGACAAAGGAAGACTCACCCATGCATTTCAAGATGACTTAGATCTGAGTGGGGACTAGAAAGGGAAGAACAGAACCATGGAATGGCATGTAGATCGCCCCTCACACCATGGCACACTGTCAGTCTTCTGGCAATCCATATATCACCTTATAGAAGGAAAATGAATTGTAGAAACATGTGAATGCTGAATCATTTAATAGGGACAAAAGAGAGAGTGAGTGTAAACTAGAGATGCCTGAGTTTACCATGAACTAGCAAAATTATTCCATGAGCCAAGTTAATTTCAGTCACAGGAAATCAGGACTGAAAATGTTCACAGGTGAAATGTATGTTTTTTTAAATTTCTCAGCTACTAAAAAGACAGCAATGATTGGATAGATTTATAAACTTAAGTCTGACTCAGGGCCAGATTTTCTGTATCTGATACATTCAGATAATTTCCTGAACACACTTATTTTAACTCACCTCTTTTGTGACCCAGCCTTCCACCTTCTTTCCCAAAATCTAAATGCTCTTCAATATTGACATGTCCATTGGTAAAAGCCCTTGTATCTATTTGTCAAACTGTTGTTATGATTTTTCCCTAGTTTTCCTTGAACTTTTGTACCAGTAAGACACTTTCAACTGCAAGCAATAGAATCCTAACCAATAGAAGCATAACCAATACAAATATTATTTAGGAAGAGGTCTGAAGGCTGATTGCCTCAGAGTTAATCACAATAATCCTATGAAGAAACTAGGCTGTCTTCATATTCCAACTCAACCATAATAGCTATTGATCTTTTTAATTATTAAGATTTTCAACTCATGATAGCAAGATATTTGCTTTGATTCCAGACAACTTGTCAGCTACAAGGCAGGAATAAAGGAAAAGGAATGGTGCCAGTGAAGAATTATCCAACATCTGTCTGCGTCAGAATTTGGCAAAGGATATCCTCAAAGTATCCTATTAGATTCCCCTTTGTGTTTCATTGGCCATGGGTTATTGTTGTCATTCAGTCACTCAATCATGTCTGACTCTTTATGATCCCATGGACTGCAGCACACCAGGCTTCCCTTTCACTACTTCCTGGGGCGTGCTTAAACACATGTCCACGGAGTCGGTGGTGCCATCCAACCATCTCATCCTTTGTCCTTCTCCCCCTGCCTTCAGCAGCTTTTCCAGCATCAGGGTCTTTTCTAGTGAGGTGGCTCTTCGCATCATGAGACCAAAGTATTGGACCTTCAGCTTCAGTATCAGTCCTTCCAATGAATATTCAAGGCTGATTTCTTCAGCATTGACTGGTTTGATCTCCTTGCAGTCCAAGGGATTCTCAAGAATCTTCTTCATCTCCACAGTTCAAAAGCATCAATTTTTTGAAGCATCAGTTTTTCTTTATGGTCCAAATCTCACATCTATACATGACTACTGGAAAAAACCATAGCTTTGACTAGATGGACCTTTGTTGGCAAAGTAATATCTTTGCTTTTTAATATGCTGTCTAGGTTTGTCATAGCTTTTCTTCCAAGGACCACACATCTTTTAATTTCATGGCTGCAGTCACCATCTGCAGTGATTTTGGAGCCCAAGAAAATAAAGTCTGTCACTGTTTCCACTGTGTCCCTAACAATTTGCCAGGAAATTATGGGACCAGATGCCATGATCTTAGTTTTTTGAAGTTGAGTTTTAAGCCAGCTTTTTCACTCTCCTCATTTACCTTCATCAAGAGGCTCTTCAGTTTCTCTTTGCTTTCTTCCTTAAGTAGGTTGAATAATGAACCTATCCCTCAAGAATAAAATATCAGGTAATAAACTATCTTTCCTGAAGGCTTCTACATTGGTATTGAACAAAATTGGAATTCAAAAGGTTTGGGCATCAAGGAAGTGTTTTCCTTTTGTTTGTGATGAACTCTAAAGATTATGTCTCTTGGTTTCCCAACACAAAATTATATCCATTTTCTTCATTCTAAAAGTTTACAATTAGAAATCATATTCCAAGTGAACCTGTACAATATATTTCCCATTTACATCTGCTGAGAAATATTTATCTTTTCAGAATTCAACATGCTAGCCTAAGGAAAATGACTATATGAAGCAAATTGGAATAGGATCATCTCTTTTCCAAACTGCCACAATTTGGTTCAGAAGTAAATCCAACAATATTATAGCCCTTATCAAGACAATACCTCTGCTTTCCAGAGGTGCATTAAAACTTTAACATTCAAGAGCATGTGAAAATACGTGATTCAGATAATTTCATTGTCTATAACTTCAAGACTTCTGTTACCTGAAACATTTTCATTGATGACATCAAAGAACTCCTAATTGTTTAGCACGAAGAGAAGCCTCTTAAATTCTAGAAACAATAATTTTCCATTTTGGCTTCAGACATCAAAATAAGGATTATTTTTGTCTCACCATCATGAAAAAACAATGTACTAAAATTATCTAATAAACACATGCAGGATGTATCCATTTTAATTAGTGAAGAAATTAGATTGTACACGTTCAGTAAATGCCATATTATAAAATAATAAAACAAAATGTTACCATTTACATGTGTATTGAGAATAAAGATAACAGACCACCTTCATTTTTAGTAAAATTAATGTACTTGATTATTAAGTGTTGCTGAAAAGGCAAGTTAATCAGATAGTGAGTAGTAGGAAAGTATTTACCACTTATTAGTTCTTTCTAAAATTAACCCATATCTAATTATGTGTGGGGATGAGATGAAGAAACTTAGATTATATCATGGGAAACTTGCAAGGTCACTGACTCATTTCAGTCCAGTTCAGTCCCTCAGTCATGCCCGACTCTTTGCGACCATATGGACAGCAGCACCCCAGGCCTCCTTGCCCATCACCAGCTCCTGGAGATTGCTCAAACTTATGTCCATCGAGTCAGTGATGCCACCCAACCATCTCATCCTCTGTCATCCCTTTCTCCTCCTGTCTTCAATTTTTCCTAGCATCAGGGTCTTTTTCCCAGTGAGTCATCTCTTCATATCACATGAACAAAGTATTGGAGCTTCAACTTCAGCATCAGTCCTTTCAATGAATATTCAGGACTGATCTCCTTTAAGATTGATTGTTTTGATCTCCTTGAGTCCAAGGGACTCTCAAGGGTCTTCTCCAACACCACAGTTCAAAAGCATCAATGCTTTGGCGCTCAGCTTTCTTTATGGTCCAACTCTCACATCCATACATGACTACTGGAAAAGTCATATCCATACATGAATACCGGAAAAATATAAATGATATCTGAGTACCACAAAAGTGACTCATTTNAGTCCAAGGGACTCTCAAGGGTCTTCTCCAACACCACAGTTCAAAAGCATCAATGCTTTGGCGCTCAGCTTTCTTTATGGTCCAACTCTCACATCCATACATGACTACTGGAAAAGTCATATCCATACATGAATACCGGAAAAATATAAATGATATCTGAGTACCACAAAAGTGACTCATTTACCCCTGTACAATTTTTAAAGAGAACGATCTAAAACAGATCATTTTGTTCTTACAGATTAGAGTCCAAATCATTATAATGATTGGTGTGTTGTAAAGCCCAAATGCCAGTCTATATTTAAAGTTAGTTACTGTCCAGTACCTAAAAGCTTTTCATTTATTTTATTTATGTTTATAGTTTCCATCCTCTAGTGAAATTACACTAGTTACAGCACTTTATTATTATACTTAAATGTTTCACACTTATATGTTAAGGTTTGGTACCAGATTCTTAAATATTTTCCTTATTGCACAAACACTATTCTCCAGGAAACATTATAAACTTCACAAACTATTACTCGCTTCCACATACCACTTTCATTACAAATCACCTTAACCTTTTTCTACATTCTTCTGTCCTTAATTGAACCAACTTCTGGGAGAAGCATTTTCTGTGAAATCATCCTGTTTTTGCCATAACCTGTCTCCCTCTCCCACAAAGTTCTGGCTAGTCCTATTTTTTTCCTTCTCTATAAAAGCCTTTTCCTGTTTTATTTTTGAGACACTTGTACATCTTGTACATCCTGAGATCAGCAATATCTTCTGTGAGTACAGTTGTTTGCAGATGACATGATCCTCTACATAGAAAACCCTAAAGACTCCACCAGAAAATTACTAGAGCTAATCATCTTTCAGTGTCCTATCTTTTTGCCTTTTCATACTGTTCATGGGGTTCTCAAGACAAGAATACTGATGTGGTTTGCCATTCCCTTCTCTAGTGGACCATGTTTTGCCGGAACTCACCAGCGTGACCCATCCATCTTGGGTGGCTCTGTCTACACGGCGTGGCTCATAGTTTCACTGAAAGACAAGTCTGTGATCCTTGTGCTCTGTTTGGTTCATTTTTTGTGATTGTGTTTTTCATTCTGTCTGTCCTCTGATGGATGAGGATAAGAAGCTTGTGAAATCTTCCTGATGGGAGGAACTGGCTGTGAGGGAATCTGGATGTTGCTCTGATGGGCAGGGCCATGCTCAGTAAATCTTTAATCCAGTTTTCTGCTGATGGGTAGGGCTGTGTTCTCTCCCTGTAGTTTGGTCTGAGGCCAAACTATGGTAGCGGTAAGGCAGTAATGGCAACCTCCATCAGAAGGATTTATGCTAGCATGCCATTGCTCCCGGGACTGTGGCATTCAGTGCCTGTGACTCCTCGGCAGGCCACTGTCGACCCATGACTCTGCTGGAGACCCCTGGACACTCACAGGCAATCTGGCTCAGTCTCTTGTGGGGTCACTGCTCCTTTCTCCTGGGTCCTGGTGCATACAAGGTGCCCTCCAACAGTCTGTTTCCCCAGTGGAAGCTCTGTAATCAAATCTCGCTGACCTTCAAATTCCCTGGGGCTTTCAGCTCCTTTGCTGGATCCTCAGGTTGGGAAATCTGTTGTGGGCCCTAGAACTTTTGCAACAGTGCAAAAATTTCATTGGTATAATTGTTCTCCAACTTGTGGGTCGTCTGCCCAGTGGCTCTATGGTGGGCCTAATGGTGACCTCCTCCAAGAGGACTTACGCCACACACAGCTCCTCCCAGGTCTGCTACAGCCAGAGCTCCTGTCCCCTGCAGCAGGCCACTGCTGACCCACGCCTCCTCAGGAGATGCCGAAACACTCAGAGGCATGTCTGACTCAATCTTTTGTGGGGTCCCTCGGTCCTGGTGCACACAAGGTTTTATTTGAGTGCTCCAAGTGTCTCTGACGAGTATGGGTTTGACTCTAAATGTGATTTCATCCCTCCTACCATCTTCTTGGTGCTTCTTCTTTTCTTTGCCCTTGGACGTGAGGTATCTGTTTTTGGTGGGATCCAACATTCTCCTATTGGCTGTTTCATGGCTGTTCAGCAACTGGTTGTGGTTTAGGAGTTCTCACAAGAGACCTGATTCAAAGAGCCAACTCATTAGAAAAGACCCTGATGCTGGGAAAGACTGAAGGCAGGAGGAGAAGGGGATGACAGAGGACAAGATGATTGGATGGCATCACTGACTCAATGGACATAAGTTTGAGTAAGCTCTGGGAGTTGGTGAGGGACAGGGAAGCCTGGTGTGTTGCAGTCCGTGGGGTCATGAAGAGTCGGACATGACTGAGTGACTGAGCAGATAAAGAGAATGATGAAGTTGTTTCCCTTTTACAATGATTTATTATTTCAATGGAGGTTTCAAGACAGGGAATTGGTTAAAAGAGATTATTTTACATCATGTTAGGAAGACAACTTAGGTTTTATTTATGACTATCAGGGGCATTGATAAGGAATAACCTAAGTTAAATTTTACTTACACTCATGGAATAAGCAAGATTAAATTTTGTTTGTGTGGCTTAACTCATTTTGTCTTCTCAGGGGTGTTCAAGCTGGTTCTCCATTTTAACAATTCACTCCTTTGGTCATTCTCTCAGTGAGCTGTTAATGTTGAATACAGCTGCTCAGGTAGTTGCTAGGACAGAGGGTTGTATAGTCATTAATACCAAGGGGTGTTCTCCAGATTGTCAAAATGTTAAAAAGAAATATATCCAGCAAGTGAAATCCAGGGCGACCTTACGTTTCCTCATTTTGCTTGATGACGTTTCTAACCCTTGCAATATTATAAATACATTATTTGAATAATGAATACATTTTATGCATTAATAAATATATGGGTTGGACCAGATGAAATTTCAGATCCTACCTTTCAATAATGTTCTGTGATTCTTCATACTAAATAAATATAGCAGGAAGGAGATTTTGTGTAGTGAGGTGGACAGTGCCTTCCCCACCATTTGTCTCCAAGAAATTTCAGGGACACACATATGTGGGAAGTACCACCATTGCCTGTGCTGCCAGCAGCAGGGGAGCTGCTGATACATATGGAAGCTCTGCTACTCTACTGTGACTAGTCAACCCAAGGCTCACTCTGTCTCCATTGTACTGGCTTCCAAGCAGCAGTGGAGTGACAGAAAGGCCTAAGGGATGCAGTTTGCATGGTGTGTTTGGGACCATCATTATTCAGTGGCACGCAATTCCTTTCCATGAGAATAGCAAGATATGATTATATTTAGATAATTTGAATGTTTGTATTAAAATGATTGCCAATTAAAGTCCTCAAGAAGATGGGGAGAGAGGAAACAGAGATTAACTGCTAGAGTCTGGTGCTATTAGAGTTAACGTTTGAGATGTTGTCACTCTGAAACCCCCAAAAGACAAGTCAAGATTGTGTGTAGGGCTCGGCAAACAAGAATACCAAATCTGTTCTCAAAATAATTGTTTGTGATATTTTAAAAAAAATCAAAGTAACTGTGGAAAAAATCAGAAACTTATTGTAATCTCTAAGATTTACTTTATAGGTTAGTACTAGTCTTGGCCTAAATGCATATGGGGTAATGTTCTCTTTATAGTATTTAGGGTTTCTAGAGGTCTTAAAGGAGCCCTTAGCATCATTACACACGTGATTAAAATGACTGTTGGAAACAGAGAAAACAAGATAGTGGCTGGATGAGCAGAAAATGGGGTGTGCATATAAGTTGATGGCTGAGATGTTTACTTAAGTAAAATTCACTGATTACTGATCACTGTCTATAGCTCTTTACCAAAAGGCCCTTTACCTTTTCTTATAGGCCCCACTCCTTGTTTCTGGGATGGGAAAAATAAATGTAGCTGAAAGCAAGATTTTTGTATCTATAACTAAAGAAACCTTGAAGTTTTTCTCCTTTAGAACTGAGTGAAGAGGGAAGACATTTCTCATCTGGATTAAAGTTATTGTACTATTCACTTATCATTTTAAGTGCTCCTATGACTCTCTTCCATCAGAGGATAATCTAACCTAGGAGAGGCAAAGGGGGTTGTCTCAGATTGTTTTAGAGAAAAAAGTATGCATCCTAATTATACACTTGAAACACAAAGCATTCCTCTTTATTAGCTAAATGCATTAATTTTAAATTTGTGTATGCAAAAATTAAATTTTTTCCCATCTGAATGATGGTGGGTCTTTGCATTTTATGTATCATCTGCTCCAGTCCTTTAACAAAAGAAGCATGAAATATCTATTTCGTTTTTAGAAGAAAAAGATGACATAAGAGTCAAGAGACCTTTTGAAGCAGGATTCTAGGGAAGAAAAGAATGCTTAGGTTAGAAGGAAAGGAGTTGGATTCAGTTTTCCTCTTTCCTTCCTCTTGCCTAATAGGTAGGAAGCCAAAAATCAAGGAGCAAGTCGCAGCAGTAAATTGCCATTTTAAAGACAAAAGGAGTTTGTGCTAGGAGAAACAGGCTTGATCTAGAAGATCTAGATTATGAAAAAAGCTGGTGAAACACTCAGCAAATGTGTAAGGGTTAGTAAATAATGACAGAAAGGGAATCAGTTAACGTTGTTTTAATCTGTGTCTTGATGAATGACTTGCATACATTTTGGAGGAAGAGCCCCTGTTCATCGCTCTGCTGTGTGCTCCCAGGCTCCTGAGCTCCCCTTATTTTCACTCCTTGGAACAGCAGCTACGTCAGCATCAGGAAGCGTGAGAGTCTTGCTTGCTGGAGAGTGTCCTCCAGTTGCTGCATCCTAACCCACCAGGATTTAGGAAGAATAAATTAAAAACTACTTTAGAGGGAGATTTAAAGAATTGACAGAGCAAAGCCAGTTAAGGTAAACGGACTTGCTCTTTCAGTGATGCCGGTGATTGTTTGTTTGTTTCATAAAGGATCTAAGCTCTCTGCAAGGCAGTATCAAGGCCCCAGGTCTTGGCGTTGTAGATAAGCGTGTTGAGGTCTTAGTCCTTGATTGTTAGCAAATCTCTGACACTCCCCCAGTGAAAACACAGCTTCTGAAAATTTTGAAAAAATATCAGCAAATAACTCATTCACTCAATAAGTATTTGTGAGTACTTCCTACATGCCAAGTAAACCAGTTTTCTCTAATAAAAAATAAGGAAAAATAAGTGAGATTAATCTGTCTCCAAATATGGGGGGGTTGTGCATTGTTCCTTCTCTCTAATTTTGAGAAGCATCTCTGACTGGACTTTTTAAAATGTGTCCAATTGGTGCCTTCCTGATTAAAGTATAAATAGAGGACAATTTTTCTCAATTTTTGATTTTGATATAACACAGAAATCTCTAAGCCTCAAGTTTTTTCAAGTGTATGTTGTTTATTGTGAATATATTTGTGATTTTCTTCTAAGAAACTGAAAAATTCAGTGAATAAGTAAGTATACCAGAAATGGGATGCTCTGCAGTTAGTTCACAAAGTAAGATTAATGACACCATGTCGTTGGTGATGACAAGGCCATGTGGAGTAGTCACGGGAGATTAGGTTGTAACCATCTGTTTTCCATGTGATGTCTTAATAAACACCGCCACCTACACTGAGGTGTTATTACAGTCAGCCTCCTGGGTATTTGTAGATCAGGGCACTTGGGCACAAGGAAGGAATTGTTGCATACCACATGGAACGTTTGTGACCTGTATTAAAACAGTAATCCCATTTTAAGGTTTTTATTTTTGCTTTTAATTGCAAAGAACATTTGGTGAAGGGACACTAGGAATGGAAAGTTAGGATGAAAAGATAGCTTAGAAAGAAGTAAAACAGAATTCAGAAAAAATAAGGCAGAAAAAATATCTCCAATCTTTGACAGAGAATTGAATAGAGAAAATCCTGGTTATGTATTATACTTAACATGAATGCTATAATAAAAATAATAAGGAGCTTCTATGACTATTTTCTAGTTAAAACTGTCTACTTATGACAAGCAATATATATATATTAGTATTATCATATCATGTATTTATTCAATAAATATTCATGATATTTATGGGAACTTAACATATGCCAAGTAAACCAGTTTTTTTCTAGTAAAACAATGGTTACAGTGGTAAATTTATATGTATCTTACGGCAGTTATAAAGAAAAGAGTAAATAAATATGAAAAGACAACAAAAAGAAAAAACTTCCTAAAATTTTTAATATATTCCATGCAATTGTTTTCTTCTGCATTTTATTTGATGGTAACTAAAAAAAAATCTTGAAATATACTATAGTTATTATAACGGCTGATACTCATTTAAATAAAATATTACATTAAAAAATCTCTAAACTCTTCCAGGAGATGCCTAGATAGTGGTGTTATTTCATGATCAAAACATTTCCCATGTACACATATGAGAAAATATGATAATATCTATACAGCATTGGCATTACAGTCATTATTTGGATATGGAGCTTTTCCTGTAATGAATTCCCCCTACAAAGGAGAGTAAAAGTGTTCTGTTGATTGACCAACAATATTCAATTAAAGCAAACATTAGCAGACATGATTTCTACTTCATTTTCATTACTAGAACCATTTCTGGCCCTTGGACAATAGGGACAGAACTTGGTACAAAGGATACATTTATCCTAAGATGAGAGGACTTAGTGTAACACTGGTTCTGACATTCAGTACAGTATTATTTGTGAGATATTACAGCCAAATTTTGGAGTTTAATTTTGACCTGCTAATAAGCAGATATTTATTTTTACCAGTTGTACAGTAGTTGGTTAGATCATCCCTGTTGTGATTTATGGAAGTCCATCTATTTAATCTTATCCAGAGGAATCCAAAGAGATTTTTTTTGAATTATGATTTTAGAAAACGATATGTCTAATAATCTACCATGCTGGGTCATACTTTGAATCTAAAGCTGTTTTTACAGATACTCTGTAACCTGTTGAACTAATATACAGTCCTGTGTTCCCTTGGTCCTTTGCAAGAGATACTGAAGATATTTAAAGCAATAGCCAGTCAAATACTGGGACATAGCCAAATCCTTCACACTAGTAGAGTATCTCAGAGGAAGCACAATACACTCAAACTATAACAAGAAAAATGACTCTTCTCAGTTGCATCTGAAGAAACAGTAAACTGATCATGTGAATGCTTCATCACATTCTTCTGCGTTTGCTCCGAGAAATTTAAGGATAGTAGTTGTTGTTGTTCAATGTCTAAGTCATGTTATTTTGTTAAGGAAACAAACACCCAATACTCTATTCCAGCTTTGTGGATTATATTTGCAGATTGAGAATAAGAGAATTGTTATTTCTGTCACAAGGATAAAACTTAAAGCTGATATTAAAAAGGGTTACAAACTTACATAACCACATACACAGTGAAAACATACCCAATATATAATTTTTAAAAAGAAATATATATTTTCAAGTTTTTGACAACAAATATGTCCAATAAATTTTAAATGGTGCATGAACTTCATACTAAATATCTGGAAACTGGGCCACAACAAACACAAAATGAATAGCTAAAATCTTATAA
>SJYX01016022.1:260171-283489 GCA_006410675.1 Oreotragus oreotragus
GCCAGTCTATGTTCAATGCAGGATGCAGGATTCTTGGGGCTGGTGTATGGGGATGATCCAGAGGGATGATGTAGGGTGGGAGGTGGGAGGGGGGTTCATGTTTGGGAGTTCGTGTACACCCGTGGCAGATTCATGTCAATGTATGCCAAAACCAATAGAGTACTGTAAAGTAAAATAAAGTAAAATGGAAGCTCTAAAAAAAATAAAAATAAAAAATAAAATAAATAAAATGACAAAGAAATAGAATAAAAAGCATAAAGGAGAATAGTGTCAAGCTTTGGGAAATGTTATTTTATATAAGAGAGTCCTGGAAAATCCTTAGTATAATGAGGATATACTGTACTTGATCACAAATATCTATATAGACCTTTTTTAATATGTAGGGTTATGCTAGTTTTACAGATATCTGAAACAGTAGGAATTTCTCCCCCTTTTTAGTCTAAATATTTGATTCCAAGTTGAACAATAAAATGTGGGTTTATTCTGTTTAGATGTAATGGGAAACTAACCCTTTGCAAAAAAAAAAAAAAGGCAAGCTACATAATCATTTAGGATGTAGAGAAGTTACAACTGGTAGCTTTTGTTAATGAATAAAATATAAGCATTAAATTGTCACTCAGACAGCAATACATATTTATGTTATTTAATGCTTAAATTGTTTATTTCTTTTGAAAAACTTGAAGGATCTTAATAAACTCTCACTCTATGTACTGACTGGAGAAAGGATACATTATATAGATCTTTCAAAAAAATTTATCATCTGACATCTGTCATTTATCATTAAAAACAGACATATATTAAAAAAGCAAAATGGATAAAGTCAGGAAAATATAAGTAAAGAAAGTGAGCTGATTTTGAAAATGCACAGAATAAGAACATTACTGTTTGACTGTGGACCAGACTTAAACCTACCCCACCATCAAAGTGTAGGTTATGAAATTCTTCCCAGATTTGGGTCACTGAGATGTGTTTCACTCCAATAGAAAGCTAAACACATATAGGAACAGTCTCCAGAATTTGAGGCTCAAGCTATGTTTTTCCATCTACAACACTCACAAAATGAGAGGTGGCATTACTCTCTACCTAGTACCCTTCTTCTGTTCTTCTAATAACATTAAAACTTGTTCACAGATATTGAACAGGAACACTAAATGAAGCTTAATTACTCCTGCCCCAAATAATATTCCTTTTCTTCTTTTCCAACATAAGTAAAACTAATCAAATTGTCACTCAGCATTACTTTAGTTTTGGATAGGCAATGTCTTCAGAGTCTTTTTTAACACTGGAAAACAGATCACTATCACAAACCATGAAAAATGACCAATTTTAATTTAACACAAGAACTGCACTGTTATACTTGACAAAATACCAATGTTTTCAGAAAATTATGATTTTGCACAAGGTATACGAGAAAATTTTAAAACATACATATATATATGTTTTATATGTGTGTGTATATATATATAGTTAAACATTTGATACTGAAAAATATCCAGTCATATAAATCAATACCTGCCCCTCCCCCTAATTAAAAGGTTAGCGATCCTCACTGTCATAACGTATGAAACTTCTGTTTTATTACATGCGACCTTACCTAAATTAGTGAGCAGGACTTCAGTCTCAGGACTCTCAGTTCGCTTCCCCTTTCCACTAATGTGTCTTCCCAAAACATAGCAAGAAAAACAAAACAAAATCAAACAAACCGCTTGTTTTCATTGGTTTCTCAGAGCGGTCTTTTTGAACCACAAGCCAGCCAGACCTGCACGCTCGGCCTTTCAGCGCTGTGAGGCGAGCGCTGGGCGGAACTAATAGCCTTGGGGAGCCACCGGGCAAGCTGGGAAATTCACCTGGCAATTCTGCGGCACCAAGTCTTGCTCGGGTGTAGCTCATCAAAAAAGGCGAGCTTATTGGAGGTAGCTGCAGAGATAGTAGTACCAGGACAAACCTACTAAGAGAGAGCAGAAAACTCAGTGGAGGAGTTTGAAATAAAGGACAAACCTGTTGTGTGACCTTTAGGACTCTAGCAAGACATCCGGCTTGCTACAGAGTTTAAGAATATTTTTCTTGCAGATATACACAATTAATCAGGACCAATTACTGCAGTGTGACTATTGGCCAAGCAGGTGGAGCTTCTGAGGTACAATAAAGAATGTGCAAGTGTTGAGCAATTAGATGTTATAGCAAGGGAAATAGAGTGAAAAAAATCAGTTTGCTGTTATCAAGAAGGGAGGAATCTATGTCTGTCTGAAACAACTGATGCCTAAAAACCCACACTGGTAATCTCTAGAACTAGCTAGAGGAAATTTGAAACTTTTGGTCAAGGGAGAAGGATCAAGGAGAAATATGATCACCAGAAATCAGTGAATAATTTCTTATGTCTGACAAAGTTATCAGACCTCTGTGGAAATAAAAAATGAAAACCACCACAGTGCAAATAAATCCTCCTCTTTACTCCTTATAAGATTGAAAAAAAAAAAAAAAAAGATAAGATCCTATAAGATGAAAAAAAACAAAAACAACTATGGAAGTGTGGTATCTGCAAAGATCGTCATGAAGCTTTTGAAGATTAAATAGAAAAATTGGACAAAAGACACCAGAAAAAGCAAAAGCAAAAAACAACAACAACAACTGAGTCAAGATTGTTTGGGTCAATGAGATGGCCAAGTTCCAGAAGACAACTGGTTCATAATGTGAGACTGAATGAGAGTATAATAAAGGCAACAAAAGCAAGAAGGCCAAAGACAACAATAAGGACCTTAAAATTGGGAATATTTTTGTTGTTTTGTTCAGTCATCAGTGCTGTCGTATTCTTTGTGAACCCATGGGTATATTTTGCATGTAATCAAATACAGAGTCACCCAAGATGGATGCTGATAAATCCTAGGAGTGATATAATATGCATCTGTTTAGTAAAATCAAGTTTACTATTTTGTCTAACAGCACTCACTTGGCTTGCTAAGTTAATGTAAGTATACCTTCAGAGGGACATCATGATACCATAAGGTAATACCATTAAATCAAATCACTATCATGGTAGTGATTCCAAAAGGACTGGTGAAGCAGGAAAGGTAATGCCTATAAAGGAACATCATGAAAATCTAATAACTTCAGCAGCTGCTGCTGCTGCCAAGTCGCTTCAGTCGCGTCCGACTCTGTCTGACCCCATAAATGGCAGCGTACCAGGCTCCTCCGTCCCTGGGATTCTCCAGGCAAAAACACTGGAGTGGGTTGCCATTTCCTTCTCCAATGCATGAAAGTGAAAAGTGAAAGTGAAGTTGTTCAATCATGTCCGACTCTCCACAACCTCATGGACTGCAGCCCACCAGGCTCCTCCGTCCATGGGATTCATTTGTTTTAAGAGTAGTAGTAGGCATGTATGCTGAAACATTAATTTTAATACCTCATACTGTACCAACAGCTAATGCTTACACAATCACTCTGTGTTATGGCTCTCAGATTGTAAACTGATCTTAAACTCAGTCTCTTTTCTTAAAATTACTCTCTGCTTTCTTAACTATGCTCTGCCACACAAAGCTCAGGACCAAGTGTTTGCAGCTAATAAATGGGCAAATGTGCTGGAATTCCCCTTTGATGTTCATGTTTAGTTGCTAAGTTGTATCGGACTCTGTGGCCCATGGATTGTATGGGATTCTCCAGGCAAAAATACTGGACTGTGTTGCCATTTGTCTCTCTAGAAGATTTTCCTGACCTAGGGATGAACCCTGGTCTCCTTCATTGGCAGGCAGATTGTTTACAGCTGAGTCACCAGGTAAGCCCTAGAATACCTCTTAGCAAAAAACTTAATATGCCTTGTTCTTCCTTAAATGTACAATCTACTATTTCTGTTATGGTCAATGCCTTTAATATTTTTATAATTATTCTGTGTTTTTTCTAAGGTGGTTAAGAAGTAAAAATGAGAAGATACTTGTATGCTGATATGCTATGAATAACCCTCAGTTATTTTTGCCTTTTAGAATCCTATGTCACAAATATACAAGTTTTGCAAAATTTATTTTATTTAGTAGAGATATTTTTTCAAAGACAGCCTAATGTTCAGATTTTTTTTTTAAAAAGGCCTTGTATCTGCAGTGCTATCAAAGCAAAATAATATTTTTTGTCAATAGAAAAAAAAAAAAACATATATGTGGATTTAAAGCTTTCCAAACTATTGCTTATAAACACTTATCTGAGTAGTAAAGCAAAATGCTTCCCCTACCAGGACAGGTTTGGCTCAATTCTAATTATCCACTATGAACAATGGCCTTTAATTTGCCTTATTTTGGAAACTAGCTGTGCAGGTTTTTCATTTACAAGAGTTGTTGATTAATTAAGCAAGGAGACCCTCCAGGTAATATATTTCAGGGTGTACAAGAAAACAGAGTGGTGGATATGTCAAAAATTTAGTGACCTGCTTGCCATCTTATGCAAGCTCACTTATTGCTTGGCAATGTGCTGCCTAAGTGGCTTACACTGTGCTTAAACTAGAGTAAATATTGGCCCAGTTGGCAGAATCATCTCCCCAATCGTTTTTCAGAGTAGTAATATTAGACATGTTTATTTAAAGTCCAATCAGAAAGTTCCACTTTTGTCAGCTTTTACATGTTTGCTAATTTACCTATAGAGCAACATTTGAATACCAAAATATCTATTTGTTTGTATTAATTAAAACAGTTAGAAAAAAAAAAAAAAAACAACCTTACTTTCCAAGGGCAAAGCATTCCAGTTTTACAGATGAATCCTTTGCAGCTTGAATAGTTTCAGGAAAACGCACTTCAATCTTTGGTTCATATTCCCCCATCACACCTGTTAAATACCAAAAGAGCTAGCAGCATTTCTAAAGAACAGAGATTTTCTATGAAGCAAATGCTTTAGTTACCAAAGTTTGATTATTCTATCCTTTAGTTAACAATATTTTTTCTATACTGATGATGAATGATGGAGAGCATCACTTCATAATACTGTTTAAAAAATTAGTTAATTCCTCTCTCCCCTAAAAAAGAAATACCTAAGATATGCCAAAATATCAGAATAAATGCATTCTAGATTTCCCTGTATTTCACAAGAGCATCTTAAAAATAAAATAAATTCTTTTACAAAATAAAATGCTTCCTTTTTTAGAACTTAATCATTCTAAACATTCGAAGAGGCTGTGGTTGAAAAGACAGAGTACTACTTCATTCAAATAAATTGGTAAATTTTATTTTTTCTATTTCTTTGACATGTGGTATTTCTTGAGTGACTACTTTTAGAAGAGATTTTTTTTTTAGTATTATGTGTGATGCTTTTGTATATTTTTACCATAAATGTATTGAAAAGAATAGAGGAGATGGAATAGTGAAGAAAATAAGAAGAGAAGTTAAGAACGTAGGTAGATAGGGAGAAAAAAAGGCCAATATGATAGTTTCTATGCATATTACTTGCTTAGGAGCTCTTGTGATCATGAACAGAGCACTCACTGAAAGGAAGAAATTGGATTTAAGAATTCCAGTGGCTGATGAATTCTAAATTAAGACCATGCAAATATATTTGAATAGTTAGTGATTATAAAAGCTCTGTCATAAGAACTCCCTGTATGGAGCTAATTCCATGATTCTGTTAGTCATCATTAAATTATATTCCTGCTTTTCTTGAACTTAAAGAGGAGAAAAACTCTATGGACATATTACAAGTCCAGAATCTGATCATAAAACACATCAACAGATATTTCCATCTTTACATTTACCACTGTGAATATTTAATTAAAGAATCAACTAGAGGATTTTTCTACTTTGATGACTTTCTTAGGTTTTCTAGCTCTAAATCTTGTACCAGCTATGGCTTGACTAAACTCCAAAATCATCAGAGACCAATCTAAATTATGTTCCTTGGAGAAATATAAATGGTATGAATTTTGTGTTTCATTTTTCTTTGGAACGCTCATTATTAATGTTGACTTGATTTACTTTCCTTGGATGTGAATTGTTTTCCTGCCTTGCCAACTAGGAAAAAAAAGGGTGAATAAAAGAGACGAATATGGAAAAGAAGCTGGTATTAAAGAAAAGCTGTATCATATGTTCATCGAAAATATATTAGGTTAATGAATAATTTTGTCAGCACACACACATTCATACACCTGTCTCTTATACACATCTAGATGTGTATAAGAGACAGGTATTAATGTGATGACAAGTGAGAGCATGCTATTAATAAACTACTTTTATGATACATAATATAAATCTTTGGGGTTTTTAACATACTAACATTGATGCTATGACTCATTTATTGTGCATATTGTACTTTAGACTATATTTTAATTTTTAAATTGAAATGCAGGTCAACACCATTAAACTAAAAGTAACATTTGATTTTTTTTCCTTTAACGTAGTATGATCTATTAAATTTTATTTGCATTAAAATAAATGAACTGTTGAACTTGACTAAGCACATCATATTTAGTACTGGGAGCCATAAATCAAAAGGGTTTCAGGTAATCTAAAGCACTTCAAGTAAGGAAAAATATTGGAAGGATGAAAGTCTGGAACCTCTGTTATACTAAGACTCATAATCAGGGCTGCTTATCAAGGAAACGAAATCTTCAGGGCTATCATATGGAAGAGGAATTATATCCCTTCTAAATAGCACCATTAGATAAAATATATTGGGTTGACCAAAAGTTTGTTTGTTCACCTTTTTCCACTACATTGTATGGAAAAAATTGAACAAGCTTTTTGGCCAACCCAACAAAATAAACCGAAGCATACTGCTAAGAAACAGCACAGGAAAATTTATTCTTGTTCTAATTTAAAGATAGATTGAATTTCTTTGAGAATGTAAGCATCGGATTTGTGAGGGAGTTGAGATGAAACATATGAAATAAGTGTAAAAGCCTTGAAAGTCCATTCCAAAACTTACAATCTGCTATAACAATGATCAGAAAACCTATGCACAATTATATGCACAATTGAATCACCACTGAAGGTATTAATACTTAATTTAAACCATCTTGTATGTTAATAATGGAGAGCCACAACGTTACCATGTTTTTAACATTGAGAAATGTACAACTTAACTAATCCAAATCTTTCATGTAAAACACAAGAAATGTAAAGCAAAGATATATGACACTGCAACTTGCTAAGGAGTTTTGTGTCGTCAGAGTGAGAGTGTACAGCTCATGTTCATAAACAATGGTATGCTAGTAGAATGATTAAGAGCATTAGAATTGGTATGAAAGAAGACCCATGAGACCACATTCAATTTTGAGATCTTGAATAAATTATGTAAATTTTTCTAAACTTTAGTTTCTACTTCTGTAAAATTTGGAATTGGAGAAAAGAAAGTTCTTATGAAGCTTTCTATGAATATATGGAGGGATAAATAACAAGAAACATGATATAGTAGAGAAAAATATTAAAAGGGTTATTTCTTAATTCCCAATTAACTGCATTACTTTTTGGAGCTTTATGAAATATTTCTGTGTTACTCTTTCTGCTTCTCTAGTATTTCCCTACATTGATATAAAATGGACTTAGATGGTAAAGACCAGGTGGCTTAGGTGGTAAAGACTCTGCTTGCAATGCAGGAGACCTGGGTTTGATCCCTGTGTTGGGAAGATTCCCTGGAAAAGGGAAGGGCTACTCACTCCAGGATACTTGCCTGGAGAATACTGGCATAAAATAGTAGTATAAAATATTGGTACAGAAAGCATGGAATCAAAATAGGTGGAAGAAACATCAACAATCTCAAATATGCAGATGATAACACTCTGAAGCCTGAGAGCAAAGAGAAACTAAACAGCCTCTAGAAGGTGAAGGAGGAGAGTGAAAAAGCCAGCTTAAAACTACATATTGAAAAAAAAAAAAAAAAGATAAGATCCTATAAGATGAAAAAAAACAAAAACAACTATGGAAGTGTGGTATCTGCAAAGATCGTCATGAAGCTTTTGAAGATTAAATAGAAAAATTGGACAAAAGACACCAGAAAAAGCAAAAGCAAAAAACAACAACAACAACTGAGTCAAGATTGTTTGGGTCAATGAGATGGCCAAGTTCCAGAAGACAACTGGTTCATAATGTGAGACTGAATGAGAGTATAATAAAGGCAACAAAAGCAAGAAGGCCAAAGACAACAATAAGGACCTTAAAATTGGGAATATTTTTGTTGTTTTGTTCAGTCGTCAGTGCTGTCGTATTCTTTGTGAACCCATGGGTATATTTTGCATGTAATCAAATACAGAGTCACCCAAGATGGATGCTGATAAATCCTAGGAGTGATATAATATGCATCTGTTTAGTAAAATCAAGTTTACTATTTTGTCTAACAGCACTCACTTGGCTTGCTAAGTTAATGTAAGTATACCTTCAGAGGGACATCATGATACCATAAGGTAATACCATTAAATCAAATCACTATCATGGTAGTGATTCCAAAAGGACTGGTGAAGCAGGAAAGGTAATGCCTATAAAGGAACATCATGAAAATCTAATAACTTCAGCAGCTGCTGCTGCTGCCAAGTCGCTTCAGTCGCGTCCGACTCTGTCTGACCCCATAAATGGCAGCGTACCAGGCTCCTCCGTCCCTGGGATTCTCCAGGCAAAAACACTGGAGTGGGTTGCCATTTCCTTCTCCAATGCATGAAAGTGAAAAGTGAAAGTGAAGTTGTTCAATCATGTCCGACTCTCCACAACCTCATGGACTGCAGCCCACCAGGCTCCTCCGTCCATGGGATTCATTTGTTTTAAGAGTAGTAGTAGGCATGTATGCTGAAACATTAATTTTAATACCTCATACTGTACCAACAGCTAATGCTTACACAATCACTCTGTGTTATGGCTCTCAGATTGTAAACTGATCTTAAACTCAGTCTCTTTTCTTAAAATTACTCTCTGCTTTCTTAACTATGCTCTGCCACACAAAGCTCAGGACCAAGTGTTTGCAGCTAATAAATGGGCAAATGTGCTGGAATTCCCCTTTGATGTTCATGTTTAGTTGCTAAGTTGTATCGGACTCTGTGGCCCATGGATTGTATGGGATTCTCCAGGCAAAAATACTGGACTGTGTTGCCATTTGTCTCTCTAGAAGATTTTCCTGACCTAGGGATGAACCCTGGTCTCCTTCATTGGCAGGCAGATTGTTTACAGCTGAGTCACCAGGTAAGCCCTAGAATACCTCTTAGCAAAAAACTTAATATGCCTTGTTCTTCCTTAAATGTACAATCTACTATTTCTGTTATGGTCAATGCCTTTAATATTTTTATAATTATTCTGTGTTTTTTCTAAGGTGGTTAAGAAGTAAAAATGAGAAGATACTTGTATGCTGATATGCTATGAATAACCCTCAGTTATTTTTGCCTTTTAGAATCCTATGTCACAAATATACAAGTTTTGCAAAATTTATTTTATTTAGTAGAGATATTTTTTCAAAGACAGCCTAATGTTCAGATTTTTTTTTAAAAAAGGCCTTGTATCTGCAGTGCTATCAAAGCAAAATAATATTTTTTGTCAATGAAGTAAATATAAAAATGACAAAACAATAGATGCGACATTTACCCTTGTAAGTCATTACCTTAGAGAAATGTTGAATATTTTTAATAGGCCTCCTCATTTAATATTCATTTGTGCAATAAAATTATTATAATGAACAATGCAAAGCAATGAAGCATTGTAAATGAAGGTAGATTTCTTAAAAGCTTAAAGAAATAAATTATTTTTGAGTGTTTAAATATAATTTATATTTCATGGAATTATGTTTTAACTATTTTAATATACTCAGCCACAGAACTTATTTAAAACTGGCAATATAACAATGTAATTTTTGGATCATTAGATGTTTTAATTTTTCAAACATCAAGAAAGCTTATTTAAAAACAAAACTTTGGGATTTTCATTTGTATTTTTTCATAAATTTTCATTTGAGTTTTAAAAATTATAATTTTGCTTGAATAAAACACACTTTCTAATAGTAATTGTAATTGCATTAATAAAAAATAATTAACATTTGTTTGTCCCCTGCTATGAGCCAAGACATGAGTTAGATGCTCTAGGGGAAATTACTTTTAATTATCACAACCCTGTAAGGCAGATAATTTACAACTACTATTTTATTATTAGGAAATTTTGCAGTGATAAAGGTAATAGGAGCCCAAAGTTCTGAAGCTGATGAATGGAAAACCCAGGTCTGTTGGAAAACAACATGTTTTTTTCATCTATAGGCAATACTATCTCAAAATCTACCTATGTGTAAGAATGTAGAGAAAAATGTGACCAACTAAAATATAATCAAAAGAGTCAGGTGTGATTCCTATAAAGCACCCTGGCCCCACTGGCAAAGCTCAGTAGGCGTGGAGAGGGTTGCATATGATGGTCATGGGTATGACTACCATCAGTTCATTGTCATCACTGGATTCTGCTGTTGATCATTCTTGGAATTCTTTAAGCCATATGTAATCAACCTTATTAGTAAATATAATTTCAGGCCATTATGTGGTAGAAATGAACTGCTGTTACTTGCTGAAAAACAACTGCAGCTTTTATTTCAAAATGTTTACATTTGAACAGTTATGTTATTATTGTGGGAAAGAAGTTTTATTAATTTTTTCCTTCCAGAGCCTGTCACGTGGCTATACACACTGAAGAGCTGACAAATTCTATTCCTATGTATAGTTTATGTATAAAGAATGCATATGAATGAAATGAACTATATATACATTGTTGGTTACATGTACTGTGACTATAGCATTGTTACATGCACTGTAACAGTGAATCCCAAGGCTGAAGTGAACTTTAACAAGGTAATCTTTTCAAAACGGAAAGCAGAATATCCCGATCCTATGCTTTATTAGTATTAGAATATAGATTTATGAGGAAGCCAAGAGGGAAAAGAAAAATGCAAATTATTCTTATTTTTTGTGAATAGTATGTTTTTCTTCTTTGAAAAGTTCTTTATGCTTTATATGTTGCAATTCCAACATAATAATGGTTTTGATCCAGGTCAAATGAAGCATGATTCCAGAGAATACCAAAAGGTAATAGATGATAAAAACAACTTATTCTTTTGTTAAATTTCAAAAATATTTACACAAAAATTCACTCATACATTATGAGTTTTTGAAGTATAGATGCATGCACATGTGTTTCCTATTATTAAAGAACCCACAGTCATAATTATGGCTCCAGCCTGCTTTTTTTTTTTTTTCATTGCATTGACTGTATTTGATCTGAAACCAACACGAAGGCTTCCTTATAAATTTGAAGACTTATAAATTAAAATGGTCAATAAAACTCCCCAAATATACATTTCTAAACTTCTAACATTAATATATTAATAATATTAATGTTAATTTTCTTGTCATCTCCCCAGAACTTCTGCAGTGAACTTCTACTGAGAGGTCCTGAAGAGGCCTCACATCAATACTCTACAAGTAATTTTTATTTCCCCTCTAACTGCCAAACCTTGGTTCTTATAGTTCTGAGAATTGAACCACCATTCTCCAATTCACCCAGGCTAAAAAGTCGTTGATTAGTCCCATAGCTTTCTCTCTGCTTAACTAACTAGCCAAGTGATCTTGCTGACTGAGTCTTCATCTAAAATCTAGAGTCATCTCATTCTTTCTATTTCCTCTGCCAACCAAGATGCACATGCATCTCTTATCATGCATACCACAATACACTCAATGCCGTTTTAAAAAATACACACACACACACATTTATCTATCTATAAAATAACTAGATTTGAAATATTATTTAGGACTTCAGTTCAGTCACTCAGTCGTGTCTGACTTAGATATCACTGAATAGCTGTAACTTTTGGAAAACTAGTTAATCCATGAAATTCATTTTTCTCAACTAGTAAATGACAATAATAATACCCAACCAAAACATCTAATATAAAGTTAAAATGATTTTATAAACATATTAGTCTTCTGGAATATGTCCATAATTGGAAATATCATTTATTCACCCTTTTGTTTTTAGTCTTTCTTTAACCAGCCAATCATTCATTTAGTTATTCATCTATTTATTTATTCAACGATAATCATTTGTTTGGGAGGCACTGAGCTAGGTCCTAGAAGTACAGATTTATTTCACGTGAATATAGAGTAACACTGTTAAATCTCTTATTCCTCAAAAAGGATTAAAGATATTTCAGTTCCAGTGCCCACAAGCATATAATTAGTTTTTTGCCCTCCCTAATTTGGTCTTTGCCTCAAGGAATGTACAACACACTAGGCTAACCACTGTATCTATTAATACTGTAGTGTTTAAAATACTGTTACAAAAGCACTTACAGTAATTTCCAATTCATACAACATATATAAGTCAGAATAAAAGTCAGGGAAAGACTTTAAAGAGGAGACACTGAAACTGATATTTAATAGACAAGTGTATAAATTAGCTAAACATACAAATGGTAGGTAGAAGACAGGGCTTCCCTGGTGGCTCAGACGGTAAAGAAGAAGACAGATAAAACTACATATAAGGATGCAGATACAGGAAACAGTATGGCAAATTCAGGGATTCCAAGAAGGCTCAATGGTAAAGAATCCACCTGCCAATGCAGGAGACAAAGGAGATACAAGTTTGATTTCTGGGTCAGAAAGATCCCCTTAAGGAGAAAATGACAACACACTCCAGGATTCTAGCAAGGAAATCCAATGGACAGAGGCGGCTGGCTGGCTACAGTCCATGGGGTCATAAAAGAGTTGAACACAACTGAGCATATGGCATATTCACATTCTTAGTTATAGAATGAGGTTATAACTATTTAAAGAGAGTTTTATTGATATTATTAGAGTCTAATTTGAAGATAGTATACTTCATTTTTAGTTACATGTGCAGAATTATTTTGAACTTCAAAGTGAATATATACTAAATATGAATATGAACTGCAAGCATTTTTTTTTTAGAAAGCAGACTGCCATAGTTTGTATTCCTAGGAAACACTCTGAGACAGTAGTTTGCCTGAAGGAAGTTTGCTTAGAATATTCTGGCCATAAGATTTATGAGAGAGTGAGAGAGGTGATCAGTTGTTGAGCGCAGCTGTTCTTGGGGAGCGGATTTACATTGAGTGAGACTGTAAAGATCAGCTCTAGGTTAAGGAGTCAGTTGTGAAGCATCTACACATACCTTTTTAGCTGGAAGAAGTGCCTCTGTCCTTAGGTGGGATTTGTTCGAGAAACTACAGCGTCTTCAAAACTTTACCCATTGCCCATGTAGGATCCACTGGCTACATACAATGCAGTCATCCATCTGTTCCAGGATCCATGTGGCTCTCTTTTCCTGGGTAAATTTTAAAAAGGAAGACTGTGAGGATAAGTTAGGTTCCTACCCCTGTAGCTGGTCTTGACATCTCAATGGATACCAGTTGGCTCCCTCCATTATTCTAGATCGTCTTCACTGTAAATTCCCTTCACCCTTTGCCAGTACCTAGGCTAGACTACATAAGACTGGATGAGTTTACTTTTGATGTGACTCAGATGCAGATATAGATCCTCAGAACTGTCACCTTGCCCTTCTATGTGTATAACTCCTATGCTTCTCCATCTAAAGTCCAATTGGATAGTCAAATAGTAAAACCCACCCTCATGGATCATTTTGGCTCCAGAAATGTTGTTCCTTCTTTACATTGTATATCAGTATCCCTAACATTCCCCAATAATCAATTACTATACTGGTCATGTACTCCTTACTTTAGCCAAGAGATGGTGACTCCCTTCTGCTTCCTAGGATCACTTCTTGACTAACTATCTTGAAAGTGATGGTAGGGGAGGCAGCATAGCTAAGGAAATGTTTAAGTATTAAATTCATAAATTACTTAGGATGCTAAGTAGACCTAGGCCAATATTTGCAATACAAAAAGATTTCCAAAATAATGTGCAGCCATTTAAGCATCAGTGTTCATATAAGATGGTATGTCTTCTGTATATATGGAAGATGCTCTAACTGATGCTGACATTGTATGTTGTACAGAATTTTTTTCTCTTCTTCATTAAAATATCACATATTTAAATCTTTAACTATAAGAGAAAGTTATTAAAATATTCATAAAGACTGTTCTTAAAGGAATAAAATGAAAGCTGACATTTTAATCCCATGGCACTATTACTATCATTATTATTATTTTTCCATAGAAAAAGGGAAAAACACTAACTATAGAGTCTTGAAGAGAAAGTTCTGAAACCAGGATGGTGGCAATGGATATAATAGACAAAAAGTTGGTGACTAATGAAGAGACTTAACAGAGTGTTCATAAACTACAGTGAGACGCTACAGTGTATAACCTCTGTCAAGCAGCATGTTTGATATACTTTTGTGACTTTTCTATTCTTGCTTTTCACAATATTTTATTTAGTATTCAAAGTATAATGTTATCACATCTCCAAACTTCAAACAACATCATCTTTGGAGAGCATATTATAAAATACTCACCAAAGCAACTTAGATCACTAGATTTAGTGAAAATTTACAAACTGGCTGGTACTTCATTTGTGAGGGTGCATTTTCTTGTACTCTTTAATTAGCAGTCATTCACTTTAGGCCAAACGCTGGGGCTTCTGTCTCTGTCACATGTGAAAGAATACTATTATACTTATTTTAAAATCTGGTTTTCTTAAGTGTGTAGAGGATATTTTCACGTCCTAAAGAAAATCATCAGCATGTTTTACAAACTACATTATTATTGCTATTATTTTTGTGTATTAAGTCTTATTAAAACATAACTATCATAAATATTTGGACCTCACAATGATTTCAAAATGTATAGGTAAGGAAAACTACTTCATTTAGAGACAAAATAACTAATGTTTCAGATAGGTTAGGAGAAAAGCCAGGTTTTGAATTTCTAAGTTTTCATGTTTTGAAAGTTTTTCATTTTTTAAGTTTTCATAGATACACAAAAAATGAAAGAATGCTGGAAAGAGGAGCAGTTCTCTGTGAGGAAAAATCAATACTAGTTATCATCCAGACAATGTATGAACAACTTTGAAACATAGGTAGTCTCTTATTCACCTCTTCCTCAGAGATACAATGGGAACTCAATGCAGATGGCAAGTTTGGACTCTTAGCAGCAATCACTCAGATCCACAGGAAGATATAGTTTTATTCTATAATAATAACTCTCAGAAACAGCAACCCACTCCAGTATCTTTGCCTGGAAAATTCCATGGACAGAGGAGCCTGGTGGGATACCGCCCGTGGGGTCACAAAGAGTTGGACACGACAAAGCACACGCATGCACATGTAGGTATACACACACACACACACACACACACGCACATGCACACATAAAGTCACCATTAAAGGTTGCCTTCCTCAGAAAGACTTTGGAAATATGAAAGTCTTGCCTGTTAAGACTCGATGAAGCAAATGTTTCAGCATGTATTTTTAACATACTTGCATATTGTTTTAATTAAAAATTGTATACTCTAATTTTTAGAAACAATGTAGTGCAAGCCTTGAAAATTTTCATTTGAGACAAAAGACACCAAAGCCTCAGATTTAGGTTCAGCAATCAAGGTTTAGAGAATATTTTTACCAATATGTATGAAAAAAAGACAGGAGAATCATTAGGGGGGGATTAGTTCAGTGTTCATGTGTGGGTAAGGCCTACTTAAACACACAAACTGCAACCTCTTTAACAAGGTATTACTTTTTAAAGTGAGAACAATGTCTAGTCATGTTCATCCCAAATAAAATTAGGATAAAGGGGGAGGGGTATCTGCAGTTACTTGTAGTTGAAAATAACATTTTTCATCTATCATATGAATATGCCATTTTTATTTTTATAGAATTCCTAAAATATTACTCCAAAATTGACTATTATAAACAGTAGGAAACATAAATCATATCATTTATTATTTAGTCCAGCCCCTCATGTTAGTGGTTAAATTACTTAGCCTTCCTAAACTTATATTCCTCCTCTTCCTCCAGCCCATGAGGTGGCTAATTAAAGTAAAATACTTTACATACAGATGTATTTTGTCTATATGAGAAAAAATTGTAAATGTTTTCAAAATGATTCACATTGTGAAAATATGACATATTTTCCATTTTAATATGAAAAGCTCTAATGTGGTTCCTTAACTAGGTATGATCCTTTGATCCACAATTAATATTCCTTAGGAATATGGATCTTTTTATTGAAAAAAAAATGTTAAGCACTTGAATATGTTTACTTATATCTATCACTTAACCCTTGATTTCAGTTTTTAAAATATGCATTATGATATTTTACTTTAATGAAAACATTTGCTTTGTCCCTCGCTGAAGTTATGTTAGCTGCATTTATATTAAGCCATGATTCAGAATTTCTAAAGGTCAATAACACTACCTTTAATCCTATATTAGCTTTTCCTCCCATTTTTGATTAGTAGTTTCAATGAGCTAAGAATTATCAAGCCAAAAGTTCTGATAATAAAACAAGTAACTATGATGATATTACACTAGGTTTCTATTATAGGAAATTCGCAACCACCTTGTTAAGTGAGCTTGCAAATCACATTTTTTCTCTGGGTTTTTTTCCCCCCATGTAATCAAATCTGTGTCTTTCTGTCTTGAAAGAAACTTTTTCTCTGAAGATATGTTTGTTCACCTTATTATATTTTTTATAGCTTTTCTATCCAGATAAATGGAGAAGGAAATGGCAACCCACCAAGTATTCTGTTCTGGAGAATCCCATGGACAAAGGAGCCTGGCAGGTTATAGTCCATGGGGTCACAAAGAGTTGGACATGACTGAAGTGATTGGGCATGCAGCACACATCTAGATAAAAGATTTTGTTTCCAAAAGTAACTATCATATATTGCTACACTTCTGAAAAGTTTTAGAGAAGAAAATCTAAATGGAAATATATTATCAAGAAATATTAAAGAAAAAATAACTTATATTTCTTTATCACTTTAATTATTTGTCAAAAAGGAAGTAATGAAATACTAGAAAAATGGGTACTTAATTTACATTAAGAATAATACTCAATATTTTTGAGTTTTAAGATATAGCTCTTATTCCTGATAGTTTCGAGGTGAACATACACATATAAAATTGACTAAAAGTAGAATGATGATATGTCTACAAATAAAAAAGGCATAAACCTTTCTGAACTGGAAGGAACTGAAGAAAAGGATGATACGAAAGTATTCTTTTGGAAACTACAAGATGGAATTGATCTATAACTGATTTAAAACACGCAGTTAAGCAAAAAAAAAGAAAAAGAAAACTAAGCAGGACAGGAAGAATAGAGAGTAAATCCTATTTATATAAATTACTTCCTCCAAACCTCAGTAGTTCCAGAAATAAAGGCAGAGTGAACAATTAAAAGAAAAAAGCAATGAAATAAGTTGAGACAACTTTGCATCATTAAAAGCAAAAATGTACTAGAGATAAAGGACCTACATGTGTCCAAAACATTGATTAAATAGAAACTCAGAGAGAAGTATGGAGGACTTTCTCAGGGAAAATAGAGGTAAAGAATGTACATGTATGTGTATATACATATGTATATATACATAAGGAGTATTGAATGATTTGAACTTTGGAATTCTCACTGATAACATTGGAAGTTAGGAGTCATTGCACAATGCCTTCAAGTTCTACAGAAGCATGTTTTCTAACCAGAATCTAGAGTTCTGTACTCAAACATCTATCCAATCAAGTCTCGAGTTTAATTACAGACATCAAATATTTAAGTTCTGAAAGACTGACTGCCCACGTATACCCTCTCTTAAGAAGTGGATGGAAATTAAGTAAAGTAAGTAAGTGAAGTCACTCAGTCATGTCCAGCTCTTTGCGACTCCATGGACTGTAGCCTATCAGGCTCCTCCATCCATGGGATTTTCCAGGCAAGAATACTGGAGTGGGTTGCCATTTCCTTCTCCAGGAGATCTTCCCCACCCAGGGATCAAACCCGAGTCTCCCACATTGTAGACAGACGCTTTACCATCTGAGGCACAAAGGAAGTCTCAAGTTTAATTACAGACATCAAATATTTAAGTTCTGAAACACTGACTGCCCACATATAGCCTCTCTCGAGAAGTGGATGGAAATTCAGTTCAGTTCAGTTAATCAATCATGTCCAACTCTTTGAGACCCCATGAAGCGCAGCACGCCAGGCCTCCCTGTCCATCACCATCTCCCGGAGTTCACTCAGATTCACGTCCATCCAGTCAGTGATGCCATCCAGCCATCTCATCCTCTGTCATCCCCTTTTCCTCCTGCCCCCAATCCCTCCCAGCACCAGAGTCTTTTCCAATGAGTCAACTCTTCGCATGAGGTAGCCAAAGTACTGGAGTTTCAGCTTTAGGATCAGTCCTTCCAAAGAAATCCCAGGGCTGATCTCCTTCAGAATGGACTGATTGGATCCCCTTGCAGTCCAAGGGACTCTCAAGAGTCTTCTCCAACACCACAGTTCAAAAGCATTAATTTTTCAGTGCTCAGCTTTCTTCACAGTCCAACTCTCACATCCATACATGACCACTGGAAAAACCATAGCCTTGACTAGACAGACGTTTGTTGGCAAAGTAATGTTTCTGCTTTTCAATATGCTATTTAGGTTAGTCAGAACTTTTCTTCCAAGGAGTAAGCATCTTTTAATTTCATGGCTACAGTCACCATCTGCAGTGATTTTGGAGCCCAAAAAAATAAAGTCTGACACTCTTTCCACTGTTTCCCCATCGATTTGCCATGATGTGATGGGGCCAGATGCCATGATCTTTGTTTTCTGAATGTTGAGCTTTAAGCCAACTTTTTCACTTTCCACTTTCACATTCATCAAGAGGCTTTTTCATTCCTCTTCACTTTCTGCCATAAGGGTGGTGTCATCTGCATATCTGAGGTTATTGGTATTTCTCCTGGCAAACTTGATTCCAGCTTGTGCTTCTTCCAGCCCAGCGTTTCTCATGATGTACTCTGCATATAAATTAAATAAGCAGGGTGACAATGTACAGCCTTGACGTACTCCTTTTCCTATTTGGAACTAGTCTGTTGTTTCATGTCCAGTTCTAACTGTTGCTTCCTGACCTGCATATAGGTTTCTCAAGAGGCAGGTCAGGTGGTCTGGTATTCTCATCTCTTTCAGAATTTTCCACAGTTTATTGTGATCCACACAGTCAAAAACTTTGGCATAGTCAATAATGCAGAAATATATGTTTTTCTGGAACTCTCTTGCTTTTTTGATGATCCAGCAGATGTTGGCAATTTGATCTCTGGTTCCTCTGCCTTTTCTAAAACCAGCTTGAACATCTGGAAGTTCACGGTTCACATATTGCTGAAGCCTGCCTGTAGAATTTTGAGCATTACTTTACTAGCGTGTGAGATGACTGCAATTGTGTGGTAGTTTGAGCATTCTTTAGCATTGCCTTTCTTTTTGATTGGAATGAAAACTGACCTTTTCCAGTCCTGTGGCCACCGCTGAGTTTTCCAAATTTGCTGGCATATTGAACATATTGCCTGGGAAATCCCATAGACAGAAGAGCCTCCCAGGCTACAGTCCACGCAGTCACAAAGAGTTGGTCAGACATGACTGAGTGACTATCACTTTCACTTTCATCCATATTTTCACAGCCCCTTTTTAATAACAATACTTACTAGTTGATGAAAGGAATGAGAACATGGTTAATGGGGTTTAGAAAAGAAGAACTATGGCTCACTTTAGAAGTTAATGTAAAACAAAGTATTTCCAAAGATGCGAGGGTATATACCTGACTTCCCAGGTGGCACAGTGGTAAAGAATCTGCTTGACAATGCAGGATACACAAGAGATGTGGGTTTAATTCCGGGATCAGGAAGATCTCTTGGAGTAGGAAATGGCAACCCACTCCAGTATTCTTGCCTGGAAAATTCCATGGAGAGAGGAGCCTGGTGTTCTACAGTATATAGGGTCACAAAGAGTCTGATACAACTGAAGCAACTTAATATATACACACACACATACACACACATATATATATATATGCACATGTGTAAATATACACACATATAGCTGATTCCCTTTGCTGTACAGTAGAAACTAATACAACATTGCAAAGCAACTATGCTCCAATAAAACTTAATTTTAAAAAATTCCACAGTGACAGTGGTCCAAAATAAAAAGATTTACCATCAGTTGTCTCAGATGGACCTTTCTTTTATCTGCCTTTCCCTCTCTGAAGTATTTCTAATAGTTTAATGTAGTCAAGCCAATTACATAATCATCTTTAGCTTTCCCAAAAGACGAAATCTTCTGCTTAATTTGTAAATGCTACAATCATCAAATTACAGTTTACTGCATAACCACCAGCTCAAATTACATAATTTGATTTTTTAAATAGCTGTTTAATAGAAAATATGTCCAAACATTAGGAATTTTGATTTGTGAGAATAGAAAAAAAAAAAAAAACCAGCTTGTCTAAAAATAGAGGATGAATATTAAAAATAACAGAATAATGTAAATTCCCAAAGCTTATGTTCAGTTTAATTTATATAATAAATTATGTATTTAAAACAATATGCTATAATTTTAAAATCTGTGAAGTTGACAGTAGAATATAATGGTTCATTAGATTCACTTAGCAGTATACAATTAATAATAGAGTAACCAAGACATTATAATTTGATAGATAAATAGGATAGATTGATGGATGGGTGAATACACATACAGATAGATAAACATTTCAATAAAGATAAAGACATATCAACAAAAGCAACAGATATTTATTATTACTATATCTCAGTATTTGTTCATTAGGCTTCCTTAGCAAAGTACTGCAAACTAAGTGGCTTAAATAATAGAAAGATTATATCTAATATAATGTTCAGAAGCTGGAAGTCTGAGATCAAAGTGTTAATGTGCTTATGTTTGAAAAAGTTTAATAAAAACAAATTTCTTCATAACAGTTACTTCTGGGAAGAGATGAGATGAAATAAAAATAAAGGCATGTATAATATAACAAATTTCTAGTAATAGCTTGGTTATTAGGTAATACAGCCAATCCAAATATCATCCTTCTGATGCAGAATAGTATTTTTAAAATTATACTCAGGATCCTCAATCCCTGTTTTTAAATTCTAGTATTTATGCATTGTATTTATACATTCTGAGAAAGTTTAGTAGTCTTTCTAAATTGGACTGCTTTAAAGAAATCTAAATATAGTAATATCTTCTTTCTGCAATATTTCAAGGACTTAATAAATTAGTATTTGTGAAATACTTGGAATTGTGCCTCATACATTGCAAACGCTGTAGGACTACTCATTAAATAAAACACATCATTATTTAAATAAAATAAGATAAATGCAATGAAAATGTAATTTACCAAGAATTATAATTAATTCAATTATGTGTGACTGAATTCCACAGAATGAGAAATATCTTCTTTCTGCAATATTTCAAGGACTTAATAAATTAGTATTTGTGAAATACTTGGAATTGTGCCTCATACATTGCAAACGCTGTAGGACTACTCATTAAATAAAACACATCATTATTTAAATAAAATAAGATAAATGCAATGAAAATGTAATTTACCAAGAATTATAATTAATTCAATTATGTGTGACTGAATTCCACAGAATGAGAAGGAATGTGGTAAGGGAAAAAGCAGGAAAGTTTTTTTACATTCATACATCCCATGTACTTTTAGGCAGAAACATACAATTTAGAATTGTTTTTAAGGGAGTGGTCTGTAAAATGGTCAGTTGTTTCCCACAATTTATTTTAACTAGAAAGGTGTAAGCTGGTCACAGCAGAGAAAATGCTTCATTTTTCTGTTGACCTTTCCTTAGTGTTCTGAAATCTTTTCTGCATGAGGAAAATTCAACCACTACCATTCTCTGATTGTTCAAATCCTAATGTTTGTTTAAGTAGTTATTCAAGAGAAGAGCAGAAAAGGAGCCCTGGACAGTGACAAGTGAGGACTAAATGCATCATGCTCTATCTATCACCAAGAGAACATTATAATGCACGGGTAGTGGATAAGGCTCCTTTTATGCACCTTAGACATTCTATCATGTTCTTAACAGACACCATTTCCACACCTCACTCTCACTTTTCTATGGCTGAACTCCATAAGAGTATGTAATGTATGGGGTAGGGGATAGACTCCTTTTATGTACCTTAGACATTCTATCATATTCCTAACAGACACCATTTCCACATCTCACTCTCACTTTTCTATAGCTGAACTCCATAGGGTATGTGAAGGGTGGGGGACTGGGTTCTTGTCTTATAGATAAATTGCCCCTTTGTTTATAGCTCTTCCTGGGTCAAGATTTGCCTACATGTATATTTCATTTTTTGATTCATTAGCACTTAGCAATCTAATACTAAACTCATTTATAGGTTTGGAATTTGCAGGCCTGGAATACCAAATAGACACTGATGGGAAGGCATTGAGGATATTGATGAGAAAATAGTCTACGTGATCAAGTAGATAATATTAAGGAAAGCAAGGCATAATAGAGTCCTGTTGAAAAGATGAAGTTTTAGGGGTATGAAGATTCTAAGAAACAGAGAGCAATGAGAATGGAAAGAGATAAGAGGTGACAAGATTGCTATAATCAAAGATTGGGATATTGAGTTTTAATATAAAATATTCTTTATTTATTCATCAACTATTATTTAACTGTTATATACTAATAGCTGTTAAGTCTTGTTCTGTACAAACTATTAAACATAGAATACAAAATTCTTTAATTTCTGAAGTTTAAAATTTGTTAGAGGAAAACAAAAATAAAATAACATTTTAGACTCTATTACTGGAGAAAATAATACACACGCTAGTAAAGTGATGCTCAAAACTCTCCAAACCAAGCTTCAGCCATATATAAACTGTGAACGTCCAGATGTTCAAGCTGGTTTTAGAAAAGACAGAGGAACCAGAGATCAAATTGCCAACATCCGTTGGATCATCAAAAAAGCAAGAGAGTTCCAGAAAAATATCTACTTCTGATTTATTCACCATGCCAAAGCCTTTGACTGTGTGGATCACAATACACTGTGGAAAATTCTGAAAGAGATGGGAATACCAGACCACCTAACCTGCCTCTTGAGAAACCTGTATGCAGGTCAGGAAGCAACCGTTAGAACTGGACATGGAACAACAGACTGTTTCCAAATAGGAAAAGGAGTACGTCAAGACTGTATATTGTCACCTTGTTTATTTAAGTTATATGCAGAGTACATCATGAGAAACACTAGGCTGGAAGAAGCACAAGCTGGAATCAAGATTGCTGAGAGAAATATCAAAAACCTCAGATATGCAAATGACACCACCCTTATGGCAGAAAGTGAAGTAGAACTAAAAAGCCTCTTGATGAAAGTGAAAGTGGAGAGTGAAAAAGTTGGCTTAAAGCTCAACATTCAGAAAATGA
>SJYX01016022.1:283504-325110 GCA_006410675.1 Oreotragus oreotragus
CAAGCTGGAATCAAGATTGCCAGATGAAATATCAATAACCTCAGATATGCAGATGACACCACCCTTATGGCAGAAAGTGAAGAGGAACTAAAAAGCCTCTTGATGAAAGTGAAAGTGGAGAGTGAAAAAGTTGGCTTAAAGCTCAACATTCAGAAAATGAAGATCATGGCATCTGGCCCCACCACTTCATGGGAAATAGATGGGCAAATAGTGGAAACAGTGTCAGATTTTTTGGGGGCTCCAAAATCACTGCATATGGTGATTGCAGCCATGAAATTAAAAGACGCTTACTCCTTGGAAGAAAAATTCTGACCAAACTAGATAGCATATTGAAAAGCAGAGACATTACTTGGCCAACAAAGATCCGTCTAGTCAAGGCTATGGTTTTTCCATTAGTCATGTATGGATGTGAGAGTTGGACTGTGAAGAAAGCTGAGCACCGAAGAATTGATGCTTTTGAACTGTGGTGTTGGAGAAAACTCTTAAGAGTCCCTTGGACTGCAAGGAGATCCAACCAGTCCATCCTAAAGGAAATCAGTCCTGAATATTCTTCAGAAGGACTGATGCTGAAGCTGAAACTCCAATACTTTGGCCACCTGATGCGAAGAACTGACTCTCCGGAAAAGACTCTGATACTGGGAAAGATTGAAGGCAGGAGGAGAAGGGGATGATAGGGCATGAGATGTCTAGATGGCATCACGAACTCGATGGACATGAATTTGAGTAAACACTGGGAGCTGGTGATAAGCAGGGAAGCCTGGCATGCTGCAGTCCATGGTGTCACAAGGAGTCAGACACAACTGAGTGAATGAACTGAACAATGTTAGATAACTTAAGGAATGGTCATGATCTTAACTATTCAGTGCAGTTCAGTTGCTCAGTCATGTCTGACTCTTAATTATTAATGAATTTCAAAATAGCCTGGTGGGCTGCCATCTGTGGGGTCTCACAGAGTAGGACATGACTGAAGCGATGCAGCAGCAGCATCTATTTTTCATATTTTTAGTTTATTTTTTAAGTTTCACTATATGTTATAATAGGCTGTGTGTGCATGGTAAATTGCTTCAGTTGTGTCCAACTTTGTGACCCTATGCACTTTGCGACCCCTCGCTCAGTTCCTCTGTCCATGGGATTCTCCAGGCAAGAATGCCAGAGTGGGTTGCCATTTCCTCTTCCTGGGGATCTTCTTGATCAATGGATCAAACCTCTGTCTCATGAGTCCCTTGCATTAGCAGCAGGGTTCTTTACAAGGGTCTTTACTAGGGTCACCTGAGAAGTCCCATAATAGCTTACTGAGTGTTTAAGGATAGGGAATCTCCATGTCTAACCTACAGAATTGCCTGCAAAGCAGTCAAATCAAATTGGAATATCAAGGTATTTGATATTTCATAACATAGGAAAAGGTCAGTTTTCATTCCAGTCCCAAAGAAAGGCAATGCCAAAGAATGCTCAAACTACGGCACAATTACACTCATCTCACATGCTAGTACGGGGAAGGCAATGGCACCCCACCCCAGTACTCTTGAGTGGAAAATCCAATGGACAGAGTAACCTGGTGGGCTGCAGTCCATGGGGTCGCTAACAGTCGGACAGACTGAGCGACTTCACTTTCACTTTTCTCTTTCATGCATTGGAGAAGGAAATGGCAACCCACTCCAGTATTCTTGCCTGGAGAATCCCAGGGACGGGGGAGCCTGGTGGGCTGCCGTCTATGGGGTCACATAGAGTCGGACACGACTGAAGTGACTTAGCAGCAGCAGCACATGCTAGTAAAGTAAAGCTCAAAATTTTCCAAGCCAGGCTTCGGCAATACGTGAACTGTGAACTTCTAGATGTTCAAGCTGGTTTTAGAAGAGGCAGAGGAACCAGAGATCAAATTGCCAACATCTGCTGTATCATGGAAAAAGCAAGAAAGTTCCAGAAAAACATCTATTTCTGCTTTATTGACTATGCCAAAGCCTTTGACTGTGTAGATCACAATAAACTGTGGNTGGTGGGCTGCCGTCTATGGGGTCACATAGAGTCGGACACAACTGAAGTGACTTAGCAGCAGCAGCAGCATATAAACGTCCCCAGCACAGTGCAGGTGTTCAATATTGTTAGCCTCACTCTACTCTCTGGACTTGGAGAGGCTGGGAGAGGGCATCCTTTCTCACACACGTCCGCTGCTCATATCCCCAACAGGTGCTGTTTGACCTTCTGCAGAGACCTTGCCTGAGGCTTGCCCACCTCCTGTTGCCTTGTCATCTCACCACCGAGCCACCTTCTCTCCTTCTTCCTCCTCTATTTCCTTCTCTTCCTAATCCTCTTCTTTTCTCTGGCTAACTTCCCTCTGTGCATTCTGGGTAGGATCGTTTTGATGAATACAAATTTGAAAATACTATTTTCAGTCATATTTTTGTTCAAAACAAGAGGTTTTAGGTAGCTTGGGTCGGAGGGGACCTTTTTCATTTTCTTCTGAATTTGCTTGAGCTTTTTTTTCTTCACTGTTAACATTTTCCCCTTATCCCATCCCTTGGGCTTCTAGTCACTCACTTGCCAGACACAGGGTAGCTGAGTATCTCTGGACTTGGGAAAGTGTCCTTCACAGTGAACCTAACCCATATATTAACCCAGACAGAGCAAATTGCTAAATAAATAGCCCCAGAATGTCACTTGCATCCTCTTGGTCCCACCCTGTCCTGTGGAAAGGGGGTTGATGGAACAGAAAAGTCAAAGGGCAGCCAAGGTAAAGTTTCAACCATTTTACAGAGTCAGAAATTGGGGCCCTGCCAGATTCAGGCATCGTATCCATCTGTCCATCCATCTATCCATCCATTTATCCATTCATCCACTAAATATTCAAGAAACAGGTCCTTGTGTAAGACCCAGCGTAAGATCCTGGGCAGACATGAGGCAGGTGATTGGATTGCTGCCCTCTGCCTTCCTCTGCTGTTTGAGCAGGTGGGATAGTGGCTCTTTTCATCTGTATTTCAGTATTCCTGCAGTCCTCTTGATAGATCTAATTCAGTAAATGCAGGAGTGACTGTGAAAGTTGTATGAGGGAGGGAAGGAAAGAAGGAAAATCCTCAAAGGAAGAAAGGAAGTTGTACTATATGTAGTGCCAGGCATGTAAATCGGTACACATGCTAAGTGCAGTTTAATGATTGCAATGAGAACCCAGGGAAACATTGCTGCATATGGAAATTTGAATAAAGTTTCCAGGGAAATGATGCTAATTATCCTCATTTTTGTAGAAGTCCAAATGGAAACTGTGCATTCTCCGAGTACATCCCCCAGAATATGCATTCCTCCTGATTTTTCTCCCACTAAGTGATGTTGCTTTTTACTTAACAGGAGACTGCAGCTTAAAAAAAAAAAAAAAGACTGCAGCTTTAGCCCTCCAGTCATTTCTGGTTTTTAAATCAGAAAACTGAATTCTTTCCTTTTAAGGAAAGCAAAGAACAGTTTGCTTCTCCCCCACCACACCCAAACACCTTTTACCTGCAGAATTTCTCTGGGCCCATTGACCTGGTGGGAGGAGGGTTGCCCTTACCTCTTGACTCAGCCTGTGACTCAGCAGCTGCCAAATGAGGCGCCCCTTTCCCCCCCACCGCACCTCCGCATCTCCATGGGAGGGGTGGGAGGAGGCTCCCTGCCTGTGCGCACCCCTGGGTTGTCCCGACAGTCATGCGAGAAGAGATTTATACAAAAGCGCTTTGAAAACGCAGATGCTAAATATGTAAAGAATTTTATTGCGAAATGCAAAATGTCGGCTTGATTTTTCACAGTACATTTGTGTCTTTCTAAAATCGTAGACATAGCACCTGAGGTCATTTTCTGTCTGCGAGTTTGTCAACTGCCAAATTCCTTTCCAGAGATGAAGCTTGCGGGGCCCTAAAATAGAAGTCATTTTTCTCGTTTTTTTCCCAGAAAGTTCTCAGGACCTTTGTGTTCCTCACAAGTATGCAGGTGATGTTTTTTCATGAACCAATGCAAAGATGTTGGAGCTTTAACTGGCCGCCGCCCTGGGTTTCCACACCTCTTTGTTTCTGTTTCCAGTGCCCACCCTCAGAGTTCGCAACATATACAAACGACTGCAGCACAGGCCGCAGGCTGATGCTGCTGTTACTCAGCCCCTCGGTTGCATCTGACCCTGCAGCCTCATGGCTGGAGCACACTAGGCTTCCCTGGCCTTCACCAGCTTCAGCTTTGCTCAGACTCATGTCCATTGAGTCAGTGATGCCATCCAGCCATCTCATCCTCTGTCATCAGGTGCCAATCTGTTTGATAGGTCAAGCTGGGAGTAGGGGCATATCTGGGAGAGGTAAGCTAGCCTTTTAAGCAGAATAAGGAGAAAAACAAGGACACATTCAAGCATCCTTAGTGCTGTCCTACCATATAATATCATGTTTGTCTTATCCCTCTTATCTCACAGGATCCTGAGGACAGGGACTTTCTGATTCATCACCACTATATTTAGTGATGTGAGCTTACAATGAATAGGTGCTAGGGAATGGCTGCCTGAGCAAATATTTTCTGTATGATCTCATATAAAATTTTAATCTCAAAATCAATGCTCCCATTTGAAACAAAATTCAATAACTTCATTCTATATGTGTATATGGTATTTTGGGCCTTTCCAGTATTTTTTTTTAACTCTGGGGAAAAGAGAACAAATGCTGACTTCAGGAGGAGTTCTAGAACAGAGTCAAAATGAGGAAAGTGATTTTGTTTACACTTGAAGTATGAACCGAATGCAGAGTGATTTCCAGAAACTCTTTGCAACAGGAAAAGTGGCTGCTTAGGGGGCCTCTTTCCATGTATAATCAGGTTTCCCTTTTGTCAGGTTTAATTAGATAACAGAAACTCCTTTTACCCAAGCAATCTATACTGTACAGTGATTCAAACATTCAGTTCAGTTCAGTTCAGTTTAGTCACTCAGTCGTGTCCGACTCTTTGAAACCCCATGAATCGCAGCACGCCAGGCCTCCCTGTTCATCACCATCTCCCGGAGTTCACTCAGACTCAAGTCCATCGAGTCCGTGATGCCATCCAGCCATCTCATCCTCAGTCGTCCCCTTCTCCTCCTGCCCCTAATCCCTCCCAGCATCAAAGTCTTTTCCAATGAGTCAACTCTTCGCATGAGGTAGCCAAAGTACTGGAGTTTCAGCTTCAGTATCTTTCCTTCCAAAGAAATCCCAGGGTTGATCTCCTTCAGAATGGACTGGTTGGATCTCCTTGCAGTCCAAGGGACTCTCAGGAGTCTTCTCCAACACCACAGTTCAAAAGCATCAATTCTTTGGTGCTCAGCTTTCTTCACAGTCCAACTCTCACATCCATACATGACCACAGGAAAAACCATAGCCTTGACTAGACGGACCTTAGTCGGCAAAGTAATGTCTCTGCTTTTGAATATACTATCTAGGTTGGTCATAACTTTTCTTCCAAGGAGTAAGCGTCTTTTAATTTCATGGCTGCAGTCACCATCTGCAGTGATTTTGGAGCCCCAAAAAATAAAGTCTGACACTGTTTCCACTGTTTCCCCATCTATTTCCCATGAAGTGATGGGACCGGATGCCATGATCTTCGTTTTCTGAATGTTGAGCTTTAAGCCAACTTTTTCACTCTCCTCTTTCACTTTCATCAAGAGGCTTTTTAGCTCCTCTTCACTTTCTGCCATAAGGGTGGTGTCATCTGCATATCTGAGGTTATTGATATTTCTCCCGGCAATCTTGATTCCAGCTTGTGTTTCTTCCAGTCCAGCGTTTCTCATGATGTACTCTGCATATAAGTTAAATAAGCAGGGAGACAATATACAGCCTTGACGTACTCCTTTTCCTATTTGGAACCAGTCTGTTGTTCCATGTCCAGTTCTAACTGTTGCTTCCTGACCTGCATACAGATTTCTCAAGAGGCAGGTTAGGTGGTCTGGTATTCCCATCTCTTTCAGAATTTTCCACAGTTTATTGTGATCCACACAGTCAAAGGCTTTGGCATAGTCAATAAAGCAGAAATAGATGTTTTTCTGGAACTCTCTTGCTTTTTCCATGATCCAGCGGATGTTGGCAATTTGATCTCTGGTTCCTCTGCCTGTTCTAAAACCAGCTTGAACATCAGGGAGTTCACGGTTCACATATTGCTGAAGCCTGGCTTGGAGAATTTTGAGCATTACTTTACTAGCGTGTGAGATGAGTGCAATTGTGCGGTAGTTTGAGCATTCTTTGGCATTGCCTTTCTTTGGAATTGGAATGAAAACTGACCTTTTCCAGTCCTGTGGCCACTGCTGAGTTTTCCAAATTTGCTGGCATATTGAGTGCAGCACTTTCACAGCATCATCTTCCAGGATTTGAAACAGCTCAACTGGAATTCCATCACCTCCACTAGCTTTGTTCTTAGTGATGCTTTCTAAGGCCCACTTGACTTCACATTCCAAGATGTCTGGCTCTAGATTAGTGATCACATCCTCATGATTATCTGGGTCGTGAAGATCTTTTCTGTACAGTTCTTCTGTGTATTCTTGCCACCTCTTCTTAATATCTTCTGCTTCTGTTAGGTCCATACCATTTCTATCCTTTATCGAGCCCATCTTTGCATGAAATGTTCCCTTGGTATCTCCAATTCTCTTGAAGAGATCTCTAGTCTTTCCCATTCTGTTGTTTTCCTCTATCTCTTTGCATTGATTGCTGAAGAAGGCTTTCTTATCTCTTCTTGCTATTCTTTGGAACTCTGCATTCAGATGCTTATATCTTTTCTTTTCTCCTTTGCTTTTCGCCTCTCTTCTTTTCAGTGCTATTTGTAAGGCTTCTCCAGACAGCCATTTTGCTTTTTTGCATTTCTTTTCCATGGGGATGGTCTTGATCCCTGTCTCCTGTACAATGTCACGAACCTCATTCCATAGTTCATCAGGAACTCTGTCTATCAGATCTAGGCCCTTAAATCTATTTCTCACTTCCACTGTATAATCATAAGGGATTTGATTTAGGTCATACCTGAATGGTCTAGCGGTTTTCCCTACTTTCTTCAATTTAAGTCTGAATTTGGAAATAAGGAGTTCATGATCTGAGCCACAGTCAGCTCCTGGTCTTGTTTTTGTTGACTGTATAGAGCTTCTCCATCTTTGGCTGCAAAGAATATAATCAATCTGATTTCGGTGTTGACCATCTGGTGATGTCCATGTGTAGAGTCTTCTCTTGTGTTGCTGGAAGAGGGTGTTTGCTATGACCAGTGCATTTTCTTGGCAAAACTCTATTAGTCTTTGCCCTGCTTCATTCCGCATTCCAAGGCCAAATTTGCCTGTTACTCCAGGTGTTTCTTGACTTCCTACTTTAGCATTCCAGTCCCCTATAATGAAAAGGACATCTTTTTTGGGTGTTAGTTCTACAAGGTCTTGTAGGTCTTCATAAAACCGTTCAACTTCAGCTTCTTCAGCATTACTGGTTGGGGCATAGACTTGGATAACTGTGATATTGAATGGTTTGCCTTGGAAACGAACAGAGATCATTCTGTCGTTTTTGAGACTGCATCCAAGTACTGCGTTTCGGACTCTTTTGTTGACCATGATGGCTACTCCATTTCTTCTGAGGGATTCCTGCCCACAGTAGTAGATATAATGGTCATCTGAGTTAAATTCACCCATTCCAGTCCATTTTAGTTCGCTGATTCCTAGAATGTCAACGTTCACCCTTCCCATCTCTTGTTTGACCACTTCCAATTTGCCTTGATTCATGGACCTGACATTCCAGGTTCCTATGCAATATTGTTCTTTACAGCATCGGATCTTGCTTCTATCACCAGTCACATGCTCAACTGGGTGTTGTTTTTGCTTTGGCTCCATCCCTTCATTTTTTCTGGAGTTATTTCTCCACTGATCTCCAGTAGCATATTGGGCACCTAACGACCTAGGGAGATTCTCTTTTGATATCCTATCATTTTGCCTTTTCATACTGTTCATGGGGTTCTCAAGGCAAGAATACTGAAGTGGTTTGCCATTCCCTTCTCCAGTGGACCACATTCTGTCAGCCCTCTCCACCATGACCCGCCCGCCTTTGGTTGCCCTGCAGGCATGGCTTGGTTTCATTGAGTTAGACAAGGCTGTGGTCCTACTGTGATTAGTTTGACTAGTTTTCTGTGAGTATAGTTTCAATGTGTCTGCCCTCTGATGCCCTCTTGCAACACCTACCATCTTACTTGGGTTTCTCTTACCTTGGGCGTGTGTTGTCTCTTCACGGCTGCTCCAGCAAAGCACAGCCGCTGCTCCTTACCTTGGACGAGGGGTATCTCCTTACCGCCGCCGTTCCTGACCTTCAACGTGGGATTTGAACATTATACTTATATTATTACTAGATTTTCCCATCCTTTACTAAGATTCATAAGCTCTGTTAGTGCAGAAATATCTGTCAAATTCTTTGATGTATCTTCAGGGACTGTAAGTTTCCTTGTCATGTAATAGGTGCTTAATAAATGCAGGAGACTTGGGTTTGACTCTTGGGCCAGGAAGATCCCCTGGTGAAGGGAATGGCAACCCAGTCCAGTATTCTTACCTGGAGAATCCTGTAGACAGAGGAGCCTGGTGGGCTACAGTCCATATGGTCGCAAAGAGTTGGACGTGACTGAGCAACTAACACTTTCTACAAATATTGCCCAAGCGAATGAATAGTCGACTGTGTAAAGTCCTATGGTAGATTCTGGGGGCTCAAATGATGAATAAGGTATAGTCTTTGCCCCCAAGAACCTCATCATCTAACTAGGAAGACAAACATTATTGTAGAGTATGGAAAAGTAATGACAGGCTATGCAAAAACTTGTTTAATTATTATTGTTGTTCAGTTCAATTCAATCGCTCAGTTATGTCCGACTCTTTGCGACCCCATGAATTGCAGCACGCCAGGCCTCCCTGTCCATCACTAACTCCCGGAGTTCACTCAGACTCACGCCCATCGAGTCAGTGATGCCATCCAGCCATTTCATCCTCTGTCGTCCCCTTCTCCTCCTGCCCCCAATCCCTCCCAGCATCACAGTCTTTTCCAATGAGTCAGCTATTCACATGAGGTGGCCAAAGTACTGGAGTTTCAGTTTTAGCATCATTCCTTCCAAAGAAATCCCAGGGCCAATCTCCTTCAGAATGGACTGATTGGATCTCCTTGCAGTCCAAGGGACTCTCAAGAGTCTTCTCCAACACCACAGTTCAAAAGCATCGATTCTTCAGGGCTCAGCTGTCTTCACAGTCCAACTCTCACATCCATACATGACCACAGGAAAAATCATAGCCTTGACTAGATGCACCTTAGTCAGCAAAGTAATGTCTCTGCTTTTGAATATGCTGTCTAGGTTGGTCATAACTTTTCTTCCAAGGAGTAAGCGTCTTTTAATTTCATGGCTGCAGTCACCATCTGCAGTGATTTTGGAGCCCCAAAAAACAAAGTCTGACAATGTTTCCAGTGTTTCCCCATCTATTTCCCAAGAAGTGACAGGACTGGATGCCATGATCTTCGTTTTCTGAATGTTGAGCTTTAAGCCAACTCTTTCACGCTCCTCTTTCACTTTCATCAACAGGCTTTTGAGTTCCTCTTCACTTTCTGCCATAAGGGTGGTGTCATCTGCATATCTGAGGTTACTGATATTTCTCCCGGCAATCTTGATTCCAGCTTGTGTTTCTTCCAGCTCAGCGTTTCTCATGATGTACTCTGCATAGACGTTAAATAAGCAGGGTGACAATATACAGCCTTGACGTACTCCTTTTCCTATTTGGAACCAGTCTGTTGTTCCATGTCCAGTTCTAACTGTTGCTTCCTGACTGCATACAGATTTCTCAAGAGGCAGGTCAGGTGGTCTGGTAATAAGAAGTCTCAAAGAATTATTGGTTTTTATTTCTTGTTCTGACCATTTGTTTTACTGACCTTTGTCCTGAATTACCAGGTTTCCTGGGTGGTAGAGGCTCATGTTAAATCTCCAAATGCAATCTGTGCTAAAATTTGCACATAGAATGAAAGTTCAAATCAGACTTCCAGGGTCAGAGTCAGTGGCCATGTAAGCACAGACATTGCTGGTTTGTAATTGTTTTTTCTAGCATCCTTCCCAGTCCAGTTTTCCTTGCCATCCTCTCCCTCTCTCTTCCCTCTTAAAGGTCGGTGTTCCATAGCTACCTGAATTTCACTGACCACCTAAGTGCTGAGGACTTGACTGTATTCTGTCTGCAGGCCCACTTCTCTCCAGTGCTTCATAAAGAACAGCCTACTGGATGTCACGTGTGCTCTGACCAGACTGGAATGCATTATTTCACACTCCCATTCCCTCTTGCAAGAGTAATCCCTTCATTTCCACCTAGTTGACAAGCCCATGAGTCATGCTTCCCTTCCATGCTGTCAATCCAAGGAGTCAACTCTGCTTTCAGTCGCTCAGATCCATGCCTGTCTGCAGTCCAGCGCCTCAATCCTCACCCAGTGACCATCTTGTTTGCAGCCACCTCCCCTCTCCTGACCTCTATTGTCCACAAAGAAGTGGTCTTTCTATCTAAGTATGAATGTGAACCCATACATTCAAAACTCTTCAACACCACCCATAACCTCTCATAACCTCTTGCATGTCTGGCCACTGGAAATTTCTCTTGTTTTATCTCCTGGCACTCCATCTTCAAGTCTGAGTTCCTAGGCTTTTTCCACGTTGCCTGGGTTCAGTGCATGTTTACTGAATGAACCAGTAAACCCAGAGCTGAGAGGAGGAAGACCACTTGCGTGGGAAACCTGACAAGTAAAGGTGGATGGGGGAATCTGTGTGATGTGTCCAGGCGAGGCGGCCAGGGGCTCAGAGCTGTGGAGGTGGAGATACAGCTGGGACATGCACACATGCACATTCACACCCCACCCTTGCCCTTTGGCCACACCAGACCATTTAATGTGTCCCTGTTAGCCTGTGGTTTCACAGCTCCACACCCTTGCCACTCTTTTGGACCCTCTCTTGGTCACCCACTTGGCAGACCACCTCCTCTGTTGGTCTAACACCTAACCTCCTTGCAGATAGTGTTTCCAGCCCAAAAGTGCCGTGGTTTGACTACCACCCTTGTACTTCTTCTAGCTTTGGTAGATCCCTTCATTCCTGAGGCTCACTCCTCTCGCCGCCTCCTGGACTAGTCTGCTTTCTCACTCCTGAGTTTACTAAGTTGTCCTAACTCAACATGCCTGAAATCCACCCTACCCTCTGCCACCAAACACATCTTCATAAATATCGGCTTAGCCCTTTGCTCTGGTAACATTTGGTTGAAACTCCCAGCTCTGACTTTCTGGGTCCTTCGTGTTGCCTTCTCACCTGCCCTTCCCACCTCAGCAGTCCAGAATCATGTGTCCAGCTGTGTTATTACTTCCCCTGCCTAAATGACCTGGGGTAGAGGAGGCAGACTACAGCCCACAGGCCAGCCACCTGTTTTTTTAAAGTAAGTTTTTATTGGAACACACCCCCACTCAACACAGTCCTTAAACTCCTCCTGTCTAGATTCCTTGCCATTCTCAGAATGCACACTGTGCATCTTTGTGCCCATTCCCAAAAGTGTCTTTTGAGATGCCTCTCACCTGTCACCTCCTCCATGCTGTCTCCCTGATTGCTCCTATTGGAAGTTCCTCTTCTGCACTGACAGGGTGCCATGTTTGGAGTGTAACTCAGATGACATATGTCACATACTGTTTGGCATTTGATCCTGCCTCACCCACCTCATGCTTTGCATCCTCCTGGAGATCAGGCATTGAGTCTTTTGGACTTGCATTTCTTTCTGAATGCCTTTAACAAGGGCGATATTCAGTGAAAGCTTATTTTATGAATAAATGAATAACTGACATTTTACCATTTCCAGCACTTTATTTGCCACATTTCTAAGAAGCCGTTGATTTAAATACAATATTTTGTGTCCCACTAAGAAAGAAAAAAATACTAGGGAAGTGCAAGTCAAAACTACAATGAAATACCACTTTACACCTGTCAGAATGGCTATTATCAAAAAGACAAATAACAAGTGTTGGCAAAATGTGGAAAAAAGGGAACACTGCACACTGCTGGTGGGGATATAAATTGATGCAATCACTATGGAACACAGGATGGAGATTCCTCAAAAAAATAAAAATAAAACTACCATACAATCCAGCAATTTTACTTTTTGGTATTTACTTGAAGAAGGCAAAATACTAGTTCAAAAAGATACATGCACCCCAACCTTCATTGCATTGATGCTTTTGAACTGTGGTGTTGGAGAAGATTCTTGAGAGTAGCTTGGACTGCAAGGAGATCCAACCAGTCAATCCTAAAGGAAATCAATCCTGAAATTCATTGGAAGGACTGATGCTGAAGCTGAAACTCCAATACTTAGGCCATGTGATGTGAAGAACTGACTTATTGGAAAAGACCCTGATGCTGGGAAAGATCGAAGGCAGGAGGAGGAGAAGATGATAGAGGATGAGATGGTTGGATGGCATTAATGACTCGATGGACATGAATTTGAGTAAGCTCTTGGAGTTGGTGATGGACAAAGAAGCCTGGCGTGCTGCAGTCCATGGGGTTGCAAACAGTTGGACGCGACTGAACTGAACTGAACTGAAGTGAACCTTCATTGCAGCATTATTCACAGTAGTCAAGGTGTGGAAGTAGTCTGAACATCCATCAATAGGTGAATGGAAAAGATACACACACACACACACACACACACTTGAGATTACTCAACCATTAAAAAAAAGAATGAAATAGTGCCATTTGTGACAACATGGATGAACCTAGGAAGTATGATGCTGAATGAAATAAGTCAGAGGAAGATCAGTGCCATAGGATTTCACTTATATGTGGAATGTAAAACACCAGAGAACCAAAAGAAAGCAGAGACAGACTTGATACAGAGAGCAAACAGGTGGCTGTGGAGGCTGGGCAAAAATTGGTGGATGGAATTAAGAGATATGAGCTTCCGGTTATAAAATAAATAAGTCACATGGATATTTTATATCACATAAAGAATATAGTCAATGATACTGTAATAATGTTGTCTGGTGACAGACTTGTGGTAATCATTTCATAATGTATTTGACTGTTGGATCACTATGTTGTACATGTGAAACTGACATAATATTGTATGTCAACTACACTTCAATTTAAAAAGAGAGAGAAAGACTATAACAAGCTATCAATTTTAAGATATATCCTAATTTTTAAAATATTATTATATAGGAAAATCTTAGAATCAGTAAAATACAGAAGAGTAAATCCAATTCAGATAGATATAAGTATCAAATTAGATATTTATAAAACACCTAAATGAACTGGGCATGGGAATCTCACAAAAGCTATATAAGAGACGTAAGGTGGGTAGAAGTATTTTACAGAAGAAAAAATTGAAGTTCAAAGAGGCTGCAATGCGTATACAAAGTAAAACAAACACTGTAAATGAGGAAGCGAAGTCTTATGGCTGAGTCATAGCTCCCTTCCTAAAATCACCTGTGAATATCAAAACCCTTAAGTCAGCTCTAGGTCTGATTATCAACATGTACCATTTTCTTTCTTTTCAAATTACATGCACATCGGTTGGCCCTTCAGTTTGTTTTTCCCAACTGTATTGTTTTGTCATGTTACCCCAGGAACATCCTATTACTTGACATAACATAATGTAATGGGATGTGATATTTCATGCTGCTTAGCAAAAATTAGAATGATTGTTGGATGCTTAGATTTTCTTGGGGAGTAATTAGCAGACAGAATCTCTCTCACACACACCCCGATAGGAGCTTCTCAACCATCCATTAACCTCAAACTAGTAGAAGGCTTTTCAAACCCAACACTTCTCTTAATTAATTACTTCATCTGACTACCTCCTTTTGGATTTTCACAAGCACTTGCCGGAATATACATTGAGAGACAAAGCAGTTTTTGTTAGTAGTTTAGGTATTTGTGACACTTTGGAAGGAATTGGTATGTACAGATTTTGACTTACAGAGATATCAAACTAATTTTCCAGAAGAGAGACATTAAATCTCTTTCCTATATATGTCTGGTTGCATTTTCATGTTATTTGGACAACTAGGTGAAATAAATAAAACGCAAATCAAAGTGTCTCCCCAGATTAGCAGCAACTGGAGAGTGTTCACATCTTGGCAGAGTCAATTCAGCCTTTCATCCGTCCAAGGGAGATGTGTTGAAATCCCCCCCACTGTTCTCAGGATTACTCAGACTTTGAATAGCTTGTTGATTTCTTGTCACTGCATTTAAAAAAAAAAAAAAAGCAGTTGGAGAGAGGGAAAGAAGTCAGGAAGACTTAGCCAAATGATACAAAATAAGCTCTGATTAGGAAAATTAAGAGAAAAGGATCGTTTGGCTTGGAGAAGAAATAGTGAATTTAATTTCTATCTTCAAATACTTAAGAAGTTCTTTTTTTGGTGGGTTTTTTTTTTTTTTGGTGAAGAATGTAATAGTTCAACTATATACCCTTATGACTACTAAGCACAAAATAAGAGGAAATGGACTTCAGTTTGTGTTGGACACATTACATGGTGACAAAGTTCTACATGTGGTTTCCAGGGGATACCACAGTGAAGGAGGTGTGCATCCTAAGACCTTAGGATTTACTTGCCTAAAGTGCATAGGGGATCAAATTAAATTTGATTTAAGCTAATAATTGAGTTAATCTCCTATTTTCATAACTACCCCCAAATAGCTTTTGGGTAAGGCTATGGTTTTTCCAGTGGTCATGTATGGATGTGAGAGCTGGACTGTGAAGAAAGCTGAGCGCCGAAGAATTGATGCTTTTGAACTGTGGTGTTGGAGAAGACTCTTGAGAGTCCCTTGGACTGCAAGGAAATCCAACCAGTCCATTCTGAAGGAGATCAGCCCTGGGTGTTCTTTGGAGGGAATGATGCTGAAGCTAAAACTCCAGTACTTAGGCCACCTCATGCAAAGAGTTGACTTATTGGAAAAAACTCTGATGCTGGGAAGGATTGGGGGCAGGAGGAGAAGGGGACGACAGAGGATGAGATGGCTGGAATGCATCACTGACTCAATGGACGTGGCTCTGAGTGAACTCTGGGAGTTGGTGATGAACAGGGAGGCCTGGCGTGCTGTGATTCATGGTGTCTCAAAGAGTCGGACACGACTGAGCAACTGAACTGAACTGAACTGAATGATTATCAGATATTGCCCTATAGCTTCTACTACTAAACATAGGTAAACTTTAAGCTAGGATGTAGCATCCCCTCATGGTTAAGATTATAGTCCCCAAGTCCTTGTACAATATATATAGGGACTAAACTTTCTGTCCTGCAGGTCATGTGTAGGACTCATGTTTCATGTCACAGACATGTTCCATGTCACATATTGAAAGGCTTTTGGGCATTTGGGCTTTTCAAGAATGTTGCTCATGAAAAATATCCCCTTTCTTTTCTGGATGATTAGTTTGTCCCTTATACTCAGTCTTTCCTATGGACATGTTAAATCTTTAATGTCACCCAATGGGGGGGAGAAAAACTCTCTTCTGCCAAACCCTATTCTAACTTCTACTTTATTTTTCTGCTCCCTTTCACATAAAATGTCTTGAACTTCTTGCCTATATGTTATTTCTACTACTTCATCTAATCCTACTACTCCACCACAACTATTCATATCAAAGCCACCAATGATCTCTTTGTTGCCTCCTTTTTCTCAGCCTCTCAACAGTATCCAATACCGTCAACCGCTCCCTTCTTCCTAAAATTCACTTTTCTTTGGGCCTTCATGAGAGTACCTTCTCCTGGATTTTTTCCTTCTCAATTGCTACTGCCGTCTTCTCCTCTATTCAGTGTCTGCGTTGGTATCCTAGGGCATAGCTCTGAGCCTCATCTTTTCTTTCTCTGCAGTCTCACTTGATATTTTATCTGCTTCCAGAACTTCATGGTACTAACTCCCCAGTTTATATGTCCAGATCTGATTCCTCCCTTGAATATCGGATTCATATGTTCAGTGGAATACCCGACATATCCACTTGGATGTTTGATAACCATTGCAAACTGAACAAAACAGAATTTAGACTTCCAGGTTTTTCACACATTAAGATCTTGCCTGTGTTCAGATGTTTAGACGTGTCTGACTCTTTGTGACCCCACGGTCTATAGCCAGCCAGGCTCCTTTGTCCATGGGATTCTCTCAGCAGGTATTCTGGAGTGGGGCAACATTTCCTCCTCCAGGGCAACCCAGAGATGAAACCCCCATGTCTTACATCTCCTGCATTGCAGGCAGATTCTTGACCGTCTGAACTACCAGGGAACTGCAAGGCATAGCCTAAAAAATTAAATAAAAATAAAAGAATAAAAGTGGTATATAGTTTCAAAGGCAGGTTGTTTTTTTTTTTTAAGTCAAGCAAGGATAAAAACTGAATGAAACACAGAAAAAGTAGGGCAAATAGAAATCAAAAGTATATCAGCTGTCACAATATATGTAAATTTTCTGGCTAAAAGACAGAGTTAAGATTTTATAAAATAATAATTCAGCTCTGCAGTGTTGCAAAACACACCCCTGACATGGAAGGACAAACTAAAAGGATGGAAAAACATATTTCAGCAAATGGTACTCAAAAGAAAGCTAGAGTAGCTTTATTGATACCAGTCAAAATAGACTTTAAGACAACATTATTTGCATAGGGAACTTTATTCAATATCTCGTAGTAACCTTTAATGAAAAAGACTGTGTATATATATATGTATGACTGAATTGCTTTGCTGTATACCAGAAATCAGCACAGTATTATAAATCAGCTATACTTCAATTTTTTAAAAGTGAAAGAAAAAAAGGACAACATTATTAAGGTAAAGAGAGTACTATGTATTGATAAAAGTTTTAATTTATTGCAAAATGTATAACATTTCTAAAATAGCCTCAAAGTATAAAAAGCAAAAGTTAATAAAATTGTAAAGAAATTTCTTATGTTTCTCTAAGTTACTGCTCAGTGAAGCAGATGACATATAATGAGTAAAGATGGAAAATTTAGACAGCACAATTAAACAGTTTGACTCATGGACATAAGGACCTTGCACCAAACATTTACAATGCATGTATTCTTCACAAAGAAGAGTTATAAAAATTGACTTCATACTAAGCCACAAAACAAGTCTCATCAAATTTCCAAGAATCACTATAATGATCACATTCTCTGATCATAATACAATTAAATTAGAAGTTAGCAACTAAAAGCTAACCCCCCAACAAAATCCCCCCTATATTTGGAAATTTTAAAGCATTTCTAAATAACTCATTGATCAAAGATAGCATAATGGAAATTTTTAAATACTTAGAATTGAATGATAATGAAAATATTACATATCAAAACTTGTGGGATGCAGTGATACTTGAACTTAGAGGAAAATTTATAGCCTCAAGTGCTTTAACCAGAAAAGAAAAAAAAGTGAATTTTGAGAAGTTAGAAAAAAGATGAAGAAAACAAGGGAGGATGAATAAAGATGGGAACAGAAATTAAATGGAAAATAAAAATACCATTTAAGGAATCAAGAGAGCCAGAATTGCTTCTTTGAATGGAGTTCACAGCATAGAGTTTTATAAAAGGGCAGATAGTAAATATTTTTGACTCTTGGCAGTACAATCTCTGTCACTCAACTCTGCATTGTAGTGTGAAAACAATTACAAATATGTAAATGAGGATGTGTGGTTCTATTTCAATTAAATTTTATTTACAGAAACTGGTGGCACAGTTTTGGCCTCTGGCTCATAATTTACTAACCACTGGACTAATGTAATGGGAAGACTGATATGCAAAAAATAATGGCAAAGCTTGCCAAAGTGGCTGGATATAAGATCAATATACAAAAATTGGTTGCATATTAATATACTAAGAATACAGAAAAATAACTTTTAAAAGTTATGGTTTACAATAACAATAAAATATCTAAGTACCCAAGAATAAATCTAACCAAATTTGTGCAAGACCTAAATAAATTTGCTTAAAAATGAATAAACTTATTTTCTCATTCCAAGACCAGTGGTTTTCAATTTTTTGGTCTTAAGACCCATTTATACTCTTTTCAAAAAAATGTTTTTATTGAAATATAGCTGATTTATAGTATTGTGTTATTTTCTGCTGTGCTGCTGCTGCTAAGTCACTTCAGTCATGTCCGACTCTGTGTGACCCCATAGACAGCAGCCCATCAGGCTCCCCCATCCCTGGGANTTATACTCTTTTCAAAAAAATGTTTTTATTGAAATATAGCTGATTTATAGTATTGTGTTATTTTCTGCTGTGCTGCTGCTGCTAAGTCACTTCAGTCATGTCCGACTCTGTGTGACCCCATAGACAGCAGCCCATCAGGCTCCCCCATCCCTGGGATTCTCCAGGCAAGAACACTGGAGTGGGTTGCCATTTTGTATACATATACAACTCTTCTTTAGATTCTTTTCCCATATAGGTCATTACAGATATTGAGTGATGTTCCCTGTGCTACACAGTCACCTTTATACTCTTAAAAATTATTGAGAGTCCCAAAGAGCTTTTGTTTATTTGAGTTTTTCCATCTATACTTACCTTATTAAGATTGCTTAAAGTATTTTTTAGATAATTTTAAAACAACAATAATAAGCCCACTACGTGTTAACATAAATAGCATGTGTTTATGAAAAAAACTAAATCTTTTAAGACAAAAAGAATAGAGAAAAATGGCATTGGTGTATACTTTTTCAAATCTCTTCAATGTCTGGCATATTAGAAGACACTCATCATATAAGATAGTTGGATTCTAATATCTGTTTCAGTGTTCAATCTGTTGTTATATGATGGTTTGGTTAAATTAGATGAAGAAAATTCCACCTCACACAGATATATAGTTGGAAAAGGATAAAGTATATTTTAAGAGTCTTTTCAAACAGTTGTGGATACTCTTTTTTGATATGACATCAAAAGTTGACAAATGGTAACTTCCTAAAGGTTGGTTGCCATGCTGAATCTAAAACCATATCAATGAACTTTTCATATTCTGTTATGTTAAAATGCATTGGTCTGCTTTGCATATTGAATGAATCCATTACCAAAGCATGATTTCTTAAGTCCATGATTGGCTATTTGGAAAATAGTGGTTTACTGAGTCATACAGATCTTCAGAATGATGACACATTTCATTTTACAATGTCCCCAAAATTCACATGTTAAAATTACCACCATATCAAAAGAAAAGTATTAAAGTTAGAGAAGCTAGCAAGCTCACAGCAGCAGATACACATTTTCAAAAATTCTGACTTATAGAAGCTTGAATTTTCTCCTTGGCAGCAAATTCTGCCAGTTGTTTTCCTTGAAGTAACAGCTTACCTTTTTCATTCTCAAGAGAATACCTGCTAGATATCTAAATCTGAATAACCGTAGTTCATAAGGCATTCTTTCAAGTAAAAATGTTGTTCCATGAAAGTTGTCGTTCAACTTGCAACTCAGACAGTCCCACAAATATTTTTCCTTGACATAGCAGTCACACCTTAGTGTACAACGGAAGTTCTTTTGTTCTACAGAATGTTAAAACGATATTACTCAGATGTTGAAATTTAATGTAAATTTAATACAAATAATAATTCTTGCTACTTGATCAAGTGCATTCTTCAGTGAAACTAGCGTTGTTTTACCGTGCATGTCTGGTGGGGAGGAGCTAACAGTGGAGGCCGCTGCCTGTGTCATGCTACGGCACCAGCAGTTTTACCCACTGTTAAATTTGCACCATCAATGCAGACGTCAACCCGTGGAAAAAAACAAATAGCGTCTTAGTGTTATAATGAGCATAGTAGTGACTTCATTGATTTTCTGAAAAGGTCTCAGGATCCCCAGGGGGTCCACAGGCCATCTGGGATCAGCTGCCATAGACCTTCATGTGGCTGTCTCCTTCATATCATTCAGACCTCAGTTTAAATGTCATGACCTCAGAGAACCCTAGTCTATTTAGCCCCTAGTGACTCCCTAACATAGCACTGTATTTTGCTTTTATCAGAGCACTTATCACTACTTGATGGTGATAAGTTTATTTATTGCTATTGAACTATTGGACTGTTTATTTGTTTATGTGTTTATTTGTTTATGTGTTTATGTGTGGGGGAGTGTCTGTCTCCCCCAGTTGGCATATAAGCCCTGAGAATGTAGCAACCTTGTCTCCCATGTTCAATATAAAAACTGTGTCTCCAAAACCTGAAATGGTATTTGACACCTGCGCACTCAATAGATGTTTGAGGAATGATTGAGTCCCATTGAGATGGGGCACAGAGAGTTGGGGGCATTCTCACCATTTCTCACTCAGATGGCCTCATAGCTGTAAATAGCTATTTTGCTTTTACTCTTGGTTCTCTGGATAATAGCAGAAGGAATTTCTGAGTTCTGCATTTGACCTGTATTAAGTCAGTCCTCACAAGAACCCTGAAAGTTGTTTTATTTACCACTTTTTATAGAAGCATTGGCAGGTCAACAAGAACTATTTTAAATCAAAAGATGTCATAAGAATTAGAGCCAAAAATTAAAGTTGTATCCATCAACTTCCTCCCAGGTGAAAAACAGCAGCTCAATGGATGCACATTAAGGCATACTCATAAGAATCACTCAGAGGGCCAGGGTTTCAAGAACTGCCTGCCAGTGATGAGGCAGTAGTCATTCAGAAAGTGTGTTTGTTAGAGGGAATTTTTTTAATAATTAAAATTGAAACTCTGAAGTTATAACAAATGAGCAGCAAATTTTCAAAATTAACTTCCTTGTACATTTTAGAAATGTTTACCTCAAATTTTAATTCCCAAGAAACCGTTGTTTCTTCTATTCTTGGCCCCCAAGTTCATGAGCTTTCATAGAAACTGTAGCAGATGAGCATGGAGTTCCCATGTCACATGCATACCAAAGATCCCTCCTTTGCTCTGCTTTCTGTCTAGAACAAGGCTACAATAACATGTGATGACATCATGTCAGCATGAAGACTTAAGCCTAACCTGATCTCAACTATTTTATCTTTACTTCATAGATTATGCCATAGAAAAACTATGACTGAATTTTTAGGCATCACGGAGAAGTCAGCGGTGAACATGGAATATGAGCCCTGTCTTCTATTGTCTAGACAGATGCTATGTTTGCTACAGGTTTTATGTGTAATCTTTAATACCAAGGAGAGACTCACCAAGAGTCTTTCAAGGGAGCTCCTAGACCAGCTCATTAGACACCAAGAGATATGAAACCTTTGACAGTCAATTCCCTAAGATTGTGTTTGCTAGCACTGAGAGTTATAACTTTTAAAAAATAAAGTAGAGCACCAATGTTCTACCTGAGTTCTTTTTATTTTGAAGGCTGCTTGTGAGAATTCAGGACCATTTTGCCTGCGGGGGCTAGTGGTGTGGCTACAGTAGGGACTGGCAGGGCCTTTTTCTTCCTCTCCTCTGAAAATCCATGATTATCTATGAAATTAATTCACCCTCAGAATATGACTAAACTCCTAGGACCATCAGAAGAGATTATAAGTCAGTCCCAATTTTCGGAAAACCAGTTGAAGTTCTGAGCACACAAAGGTGCTCAGCTTTACCAAGGAAACTGGAGGGTGAGAACAGAAGGAAAGGAAGAAGTGATTTGTGAGAATGGAGTGCCAGTGAAGGGGTTCTGACCACAGAAGAGCACCGACATTCAGGAGACAGAGGGAGGGAAGGGGGGAGCTGTCCAGAAGAGCTTCTGCTAGCCTCAGTCTTTCCTTGGGTGGACCATGAATGTGCAATACAGTTCAGGCTGACTCTGGATTCTCACCAGCCATGGGAGAGGCACCTGTCTGACTACACTGCAGGCCCTTCCCACTACCCCAGCCCCAGTAACTTCCTCAAAGCACCCAAAGGATAATGATTCGTGCAAACAACAAGACCAGTTTGTCAAGGCCTAGCCTTGGCCTCTGCTAATGACTTGCTTGATCTTGAGGTCACCCTTCCCTTCATTCTTATAATTATGGTGTAAAAACCAGTCTCTGCTAATCATCCCTGAAACACAACAGGTGAAATATTTGCGAAGTGTTCACAAAGGGATCTTCTGATACGTTGTTTTCTTGAGTTTTTTAACCCAAATTCCCTTGAGGGATGACTCACTCATCTTGTGTACATCCCCACCAGCAACTCAGTGTCTGTAGTTTGTGACAGAAGATTAACATAGTGAGCTATGTTAAACACAGGAAGCCTCTTTCAGACATGCGTCTCCCACAACCCCCAGGGCATGCTTGCCATGGAGAGTCCCTACTCGAATGGGTTTCATATAAATTTCTGCTTTTCATAGTATCTACTTATCTTGGGACTTTATTTGATTCATTATAGAGTTTTTATTAACTTTTTTTGTTTTTATTTTTGGTCTTCAGTATCTGTTAAGATTCTGCCGGGGTTTGCAGAGTCTCTAGCTTCTGAAGTAGAATCACCAAGCCATAAAAATGTAAGGCTGCTGGAAGGACCTAGAGAATATTATACTAAATGAAGTAAGTCGAACAGAGAAAGACAAATATGACATGGTATCACTTATATGTGGAATCTAAAAAGAAAAAAAATAATACAGTTGAATCTACTTACAAAACAGAAACAGACTCACAGGCATAGAAAACAAGCCTGTGGTTTCCACAGTGGAAAGAGAGAGAGGAGGGATAAACTAAGAGAATGGGGTTAACAGACACACACTGCATATAAAACAGATAAACAATAAGGACCCACTGTATAGCACAGGAAGATATATATATGTATACAAGCTCAATCATGTCCAACTCTCTGTGAACCCATGGACTGTAGCCCACCAGGCTCCTCTGTTCATGGAGATTCTCCAGGCAACAGTACTGGAGTGGGTTCCCATGCCCTTCTCCAGGGGATCTTCCTAACCCAGGGATTGAACCTGGGTCTCCCGTGTTTCCTTCATTGCAGGCGACTTCTTTACCTGCTGAGCCGCTGGGGAAACCACACGCGCACACACACACACACACACACACACACGCACAACTTAATCTCCACCATACACACACACACCATACACACACACACACATATAACTTAATCTCCACCATACACACACACACACACACACACACACACAACTTACCCTCCACCATACACACACACACACACATATAACTTAATCTCTGTGTGTGTGCTTAGTCACTCAGTCATGTCTGACTCTTTCTGACCCCATAGACTGTAGCCTGCCAGGCTCCTCTTTCCATGGGATTTTTCAGGCAAGAACACTGGAGTGGGTTGCCAGGGATCACTGTGCTGTGCACCTGAAACTAACACAATATTGTAAATCATCTATACTTCAATTTCTAAAATGTTAAAAAAAATTAGTGTCTTTAATGTAGGGCTGCCCCCAGACAGGCAGTATATAGGTGATAGCACAGACCATCTTTGCTTGGAGATGCTACTTATCAGGGTCATATTTTCATGTTAATATTAAAAGGCATTGTCACCTGATACTCAAATTCCCTTGACTGCCATTATTAATCATGCCTAAACTCACCTGTAGTCCTAATTGGAAAGATTCTAATATTTCTAATCAGTTCATTTCTGAATATGTACAAAGTTGATCTTTTTCACAGGAGTATCTCTCTAGGTCAGTGGAGAAAGTATTCAAAAAAACCTGTTGACTCTACTCTGCAGCAGCCTCCTCCACTGTACCTTCTCTGTTAATATCACTCAAAGGGCCAACCAGAAAAGTCTGGTGCTTTTTCTACTTTGCTCCTTAGAAATGTTCACAGTGAATATCTCTTGTAATGCCATCTGTTGTCATATTTTTAAATGTGATTATATTCCTATGAGCTGAGAAGCTCTTGGTTTAGGGTGATATATTTGAAGTAACCAAAATAATTTGGTGGACCCACTGACCTGCTTTTGATTTCTGAGAAATACAGCTTTACTATCTCAAATTCTGCAAAACTTGTCCTGGGTTTGTGGCAAATATTATTTTATCTTCATTGTGAAAAATTGTTTCTACCTGTTTTTTCAGTGGAGACATGTTGCACATGAAAGATGTCTACGAAGTGAAGTGAAGTCTCTCAGTCATGTCTGACTCTTTGTGACCCCATGGACTATGTAGCCTACCAGACTGCTCTGTCCCTGGGATTCTCCAGGCAAGAATCCTGGAGTGGGTTGCCATTTCCTTCTCCAGGAAAGATGTCTATAGATGTTGGATTTGTTATCTTTTCTCCCCTTTCTAATTGGAAATCCATTGTGTATAGCTGTTAATATCTTTTCTTTCTGGAACTACTCACTCCTATTGATTCCAGCCTGTACTTCATGCTATGACAGGGTGCTGAGTTCCCAAGCAGCTTGAAGAGGGTTGACACATATTATCCACCTACTGAGCAATGGAAACTTATTCCAGAGAGCTCTGTGATACACTTTGTTCCCAAATAACTTGGGCTACAGGCTGTATTTCCTTGAGAGTGCAATGAAAAAATCTGAATTGGTCACCTAGACAGGGAGAAAATTTCACCTGGGTACTCTCATCTCTCTGTGTATTATTTCTTTGTCCAGTTTCTGTAGGGTCGGGTTATATGACCCTGTTAACATGTTCCTGCACACAAACTTGCTTATTCATTCATTCAGCCCACACGAGTTTACTCCCTGGATGATCTCATCCAGTACTATAGCTTTTAAATACTATCTCCACCCTAATGCCTCTCAAATTTATATCTCTAGAATAACTTTGCCCTGAATCTCAAGCTATGTGTTCACCTGCTTATATAATATTTCTGTAGGGCTGTCAAACAGTGCTATCCTCATGCTTAGCATTTCCAAAACCAACCCTTGATCCCCCCCTGAGGTGTCCCATTTCAGAACATGACACCTCCATTCATTTGGTCATGTAAGCCGAAATCCTTGAAAGCATCCTTAACTCCTCTCACATCCCACATCAATCCACTAGCAAGTCCCATCAGCTCTACCTTCCAAATATATGCCAGGTCCAACCACTTGTCACTGCTTCTCCCGTTCCCTCCCTAGTCTAATCCATCATTCTTGCTCACCTTGGCTGCTGCAGNGATCATATAGTCCAGTCCAGTCTGATGGAAAAACTTTTGAAATTGTTATATTAAATCATTAAGCTTTTCGGTGTTTCTTTAAAATAAAGTAATAACTGTGAGCACATATTAATAATTAAGAAATCTTAATCGATTTCAAATCTGGTCAGTTTTAAGTAATCAGATGTTGATTATGACTCTCAGGCTTACTACTCTAGATCTGTCTCTTATACACATCTAGATGTGTATAAGAGACAGATCTGTGGTTGGGAACTAAGGTCCTGCATGCCAAATGGTGTGGCAAAAAAAAAAAAAAAAAAGGAAAAAAATAGAAATCAGATTCTGTCACTTGCCTGCTTTGGCTTCCCATAGCACTTAGAATAAAATCCAGACTCCTACCCCAAAAGCATGCCTTTCACTGCTGTGACTACCTTGGCAGCCTTCTGGGCACACCTTCCAGGCTCTGGGTAGCTGTTAACTGTGCCAGGCAGGCTCTTCTCTCAGGTACCTGGATTGTTTACCCTCTCACTTCATTTGGAATCTGCTTCCATGAGACCCTCTGTGACCACACTGTCTAAAGCAGAACCTCCGTTCTCAGCCATCACTTCTCTTGCTCTGCCTTATTTTTTTTTTTCTCTGTAGTGCATTTGATCAGGAATTTATTCATGTGTTTGTATTGATATATTGCCATCTACCCTAGTAGAATGTAAGTTCCTTGACAGCACAGCTTTGCTGGCTTCATGGCTGTGTCCTCAGGTACTTAGGACAACACATGACATCATGTACTGTACACATGGGGGGTGTACATTCAGTATTGATTGAGCGAGTGAAAACATGTATTGAGTAGCCAGCTCTGCTTCAGACCTTATGCTGCAGGAAAGGAAAAAGAAACAAAGCATGGTTTCTGCCCTTGAGGGACTTGCCCTGGGTGGCAGACAGACACGGAAGTAATTCTGTGATAGTGATATGACTAGGGAGCTGCGGAAGCTGGTGCAAGAATCCCTCAGCTGCGCCCGCAGGAGTCGGGAAGTAACCAGAGGAACTGACATCTGAGATTATTCTTGAAGGATGAGCAGGTGTTTGGCAGAGAAGAGTGGGAAGGGCAGGTGATGTATGGAAACAACATACAACAGCAGGGAGCTGTGATAGGACCAAGATGTTGAATATGACCAACTGATTCAACTGATGGGAGAGTTGTATGAGAGGAGTTTGTACCATGAGCTTGCAGCAGGCAATAATTTATTTCAGTCCCAGTCTCCAATTAATCATATGAATAGATCTTTATGAAAGCTCATTGGATCATCTTCATAGATGCTGCAAAGATATTGATGTAATTCAAAATCCATTTTTCATTTAAAAGGCACTTTAGAAAATAAGAAATGATGGTCAAGTATAGGTATTACACCTAAAATTGAGCATCATGCTTGAGAGTGAAGTACTAGAATCCATGTTATGTCAGAAAGAATGAACACAAAGGTGCTTAACATTATACATTATTTTAAATGCACTATAGCCCATGCAGTACTCAGCTCAGTTCAGTCACTCAGTCGTGTCCAACTCTGCAACCCCATGGACTGCAGCACGCCAGGCTTTCCAGTCCATCACCAACTCCCACAGCTTGCTCAAACTCATGCAGTACTAGAGAAAGAAATTAAAAGCATAAAAAGTCAGAAGGGAGAAGTCAAACTGTGTTTGTAATTTGCAGGTGATATGACTGTGTACTTGGGTTGGGTGCTTATGTCTATGAATCAGCGGAGGGGGGTTCGTGTTTGGGAGTTCATGTACACCCGTGGCGGATTCATGTCAATGTATGCCAAATCCAATACAGTCCTGTAAAGTAAAATAAAGTAAAATAAATAAATAATAAATCAATTTTTTAAAAGACACTTGGAAAAAAAACAACAACAACTCAGTAAAGGTTGCTGAGTATCAATTTATTATGTGAAAAATGAACATTCTTCATGTACAAGATCAACAGCTAGCTAGATGATATAATGGTAAAAAAGATCTTACTTACAACAGCAAAAAGAGAAAAATCCAAAAGTAAATGTAAATATACACAGAAATACATTATGCATATAAACACAGGTACTGAGTTTCACAAAGAATCTGTAAGATATAAATCTTTATTCTTATAAATAAATGAAATTTTTTCATTCCCCTGAGATGCAGAGGGAAAAAAGATGTAAATAAGTGAAAAGGCAATTCATGTTCTTATAAGGAAAATCTCAACATCAGAGATTTAACACAATCCTAATAAAAATAACAACAGAATTGTTTGTAACCATACAAGCTGATGCTGAAGTTCATATGGGAAAAAAATGTTTTTAATTAGAAATAGTCTATAATTTTTAAAAATGAGAAAAAATGCTTTTTAGATATCAAAATATATTACAAATATATTTATACATTTGAGTTAGGACGTTAATTAGATAGGTCCATGGTGGAGTATGGAGTCCAGGAATAATCTCAAATACATTTGAAATTTAAGTTACATTAAAAAAGGTGTCTCAGATCAGTGCAGTTAAACTGGACTGTTCAATAAATGGTGCTGCAGTGACAATAATAGCTGTCTGAAAAAAATGAAGTTTGTTGAAAACAGAAAGACTCACAGATTTTGAGAACAAGCTTATGGTTGCCAGGGGTGGAGTTGGGGAGGATGGGGGAAAGGGATAGTTGGGGAGTATGGGATGGACAGGTACACACTGCTATGTTTAAAATTGATAACCAACAAAGACCTACTGGGTAGCACATGAACGCCGCTCGATGTTACCTGGCAGCCTGAATGGGAGGGGAGTTTGGAGAATGGATACATGTATACCTATGGCTAAGTCTCTTCACCTTTCACTGGAAACAGTTGTAACATTGTTTGTTAATCGGCTATTGCTTTGCTCCCTTGTGCTCTCTCAGGGGTGTCCTACTCTTTGAAGCCCCATGGACTATAGCCTGCCAGGCTCCTCTGTCCATGGAATTTTCCAGGCAAGAATACTGGTGTGAGTTGCCATCTCCTCGTCCAGGGGATCTTCCTGAGCCAGGGATCGAACCCAAGCCTCTTGCATCTCCTGCACTGCAGGCGGATTCTTTACCACTGTGCCACCTGGCAAGCCCTAATCAACTATACCCCAATAGAAAATAATAAGTTTAAAAAAATTAAGTTCGTTGATAGCTAGTATTTTATGAAAGTGAAAGTCGCTCAGTCGTGTCCAATTCTTTGCAACCCTATAGGTACAGTCCAAGAATTCTCTAGGCCAGAATACTAGAGTGGGTAGCCTTTCCTTTCTTCAGGGGATCTTCCCAACCCAGGGATCGAACCCAGGTCTCCCACATTGCAAGTGGATTCTCTGCCAGCTGAGCCACCAGGGAAGCCCAAGAATACTGGAGTGGGGAGCCTATCCCTTCTCCAGGGATCTTCCTGACCCAGGAATTGAACCGGGGTCTCCTGCATTGCAGGCAGATTCTTTACCAACTGAGCTATCAGGGAAGCCCCAGTATTTTATACAAGGGTAATTCTAATTGAATTGAAGACATACATAGAAAAAAAAAAACAACAAAACTGGGCTTTGCTGGTGGCTCCGTGGTAAAGAACCCCCCTGCCAATGCAGGAGACACAGGTTTGATCCCTGGTCCAGGAGGATCCCACTTGCTACGGAGCAACTAAGCCTGTGAGCCACAGCAATTGAGGCTCTCGAGCCTGGGAATCTCAGCTACTGAAGCCCAGGTGCCTTAGAGCCCCTGCTCCTAAACAAGAGAAGCCACCACAACTAGAGAGTAGCCCCCTCACCACAACTGGAAAAAGCCCTGCACAGCAGTGAACACTCAGCAGAGCCAAAAATAAAATCAGATTTGATTTGAAAACCCTAAAAATACTATGAGAATTTAGGGGGTAATCGTTTATATCCACAATTGGGAAAAGCTTTTTTGTTTATCATATACATGCTAAAAGCCTTAAAAAGAAAGCCATAAAATTAATCCAATTATATTACAATGAAAATTTTTTGAAGGGCAAGCACCACTGCTTACAAAAGCATGTGACAAACTAGGAAAAATATTTTGCAAGTCATTATAAGAGAAAAGGCAGATTTCTCTACTATATGAAGAGCCTCTACAAGACATTAAAAAAAAGACCATCAATGCAATTGAAAAAAATAAGTTTAACAGAGAATTTACTTCTGAGAACATATAAGTAGCTGTTCATAAATGTATTAAATATACTAAAATGAATATATTTTTAAACATTTTTAAGCTTTAAAATGAATAAATTTAAAAATGTTAAAGCTACTATGAGATGTTATTTACCTACCAAAGAGACAGATTTTTTTCTTTACAGTTTGATAACACTATTAGCAAGACTGGATAAAGAGGTACTCTTGCACATTGCTGGTAGGAATTTAAATTGGTACAATATAAATGGAGAACAATTTGGCAATATCACAACTGCAAAAGGTTATATAATTTTAATGCTTATCTTCCCATCAGCCTTAGGGAAAAATACATGGATGTGCAAAATTACAAGGTTATACATTGCAACCTTGTTTATAATAACAAGTCAAATGGCTATGAATAGAGAATTTGGTTATATACATTATACTGTATTCTCATAGTTGAATTTTGGTTGTAACCAAAAAGCAAGAATGAGGAAATTTTCATATGTCGTTATGGGGTGAAGCTCAAAATATATTTTTGAGTAAAAAGAGCAAGGTACCAAATAGTGGTATGTTAGGTTTTGTGTAAAAAAGGAGAAAGAGTTATCTATAAATGTATATATATTTGCTTAAATAGGCATAAGATTCTTCTAGAAGGATATACATTTAGCATGAGTTGCCTCTAAGAAATGGAACTGTGTGGTTGGGATGGTGCGACTTAGGAAATTTGCACTATGTACCATTTGTACCTTTTGAAATTTGAACCAGCCAAAACAAACCAAAAAATGTTAATACTATTTTTGAAATCCTCATCAGAAGAAACCAGTGTTACAAACAGCATGGATGAATCCTTCAAATATAAGACGCAAAGGAAGCCAGACATACACATCCCCCCCGCCTCCCTGCCACCAGAAAAAGAGTAGTATATTTTCCCATATATTTAAAGCTAAAAAGAAGACAAAATAAATCTATGGTGCAAGAAGTTAGAATGGCTGTCCCCTCTGGATGGGGAAGATCCCAAAAGGTCATGGCAACCCACTCCAATAGTCTTGCCTGGGAAATCCCATGGACAGAGGAGCCTGGCAGGTTGCAGTTCATTGGGTTGCTAAGGAGTCGAATACAATTCAGTGATTAAACAACAACAAATGTCTTGGTGTGGAGATAATGAATGGGACAGGGCAGGAGGAGACTTCTGGGTGCTGCTGGCATTCTTGATCTGGGTGGTGTTTACATGAGTAACTTGAAAAAATTCACTGTAGTGTACTGTTATGGTGGATACATTTTTCTGCATGTGGACTATGCTTCATTTAAAAAAAAAAATTACCAAAAAGGAAAAAAAAAAATTTTTAGGATTAGTTTCAGAAGCCTGCAGTAACAAAATAGCACAAACTGGTATTCTTAAAACTACAAAAGTAGTTGCTAGAAGTTCAGAATCAAGGTGTCTGCAGGGACACGTTCCCTCTGAAACTTGTAGAGGAATATCTGTCTTTGCCTCCTCCTAGCTTCTTGTTGGTGCCCAGCAATCCTTGACATTCCTTGGCTGGCAGATGCATCGCTGTAATCTCTGCCTCCATCCCACATGCTGTTCTCCTCTGCCTTTCCAGAGTTCCTTTTATAAAAACACCACCATACCCCAGTGTGGTGGTGGTGGTGGTAGTGTTTATTCGCTCAGTCACGTCTGACTCTTTGCGACCCCATGGACTGTAGCCCACCGGGCTCCTCTGTCCATGGGATTTTCCAGGCAAGATTGCTGGAGTGGGTTGCCATTTCCTCCTTCAGGGAATCTTCCTGACCCAGGGCCCAAAATCGTGTCTCTGCATCTCCTACATTACAGGTGGACTATTACCACTGAAACACTTGGGAAGCCCCACCCCAGTGGGACTTCATCTTAAACGTTTACATCTGCAGTGATCCTATTTCAAAATAAAGTACCATTCTGAGGTACTGGAGGTTAGGGTATCAACTTTTTGTTGCTGAACACAATCAATTCATAACAAGAGTTAATGGAAAATTGTTAAAGAATGCTGGAGTTTCTTTAGAAGTCCGCTATAATACCATTTCAGTGACTGATTTGTGAAGTGTACCATTGCTGAGCTCTTTGGTAAAGAAGTAACCCGGTTCTTTGCCTGCTAAGAGTATCTCTCCTTGGGAATCATTCAGCTGCTGGAGAAAAAAAAAAAAAAGGCCTAGTCCACTCACTACCCACTGACAGGTGAAAAGAAAATAAACAAGGAGTTTTGAGGGGTCCTTTGGTAACCCCTTCTTGGTTTTATGTTCTGTAGAACTAAGGGCTGAACCCTAATAGATAGCTTGGCCACAGTGACCATCCATCTTTATCACTGAGCAATAATGCCGATTTGGAGTTGGGCATTTTTTAAAGGCCTCCTCATTTTTCATATTTACTCCAAGGATCCTATAGAGCCCTCATATTTCTACGGGTACGTGTTTTATTTTTCTATCGAAGAGTCAACCAGTTTCCAAATGAGTAACAAACCCAGAGTGTGGTGTGTGGCTTCCCTTTTGGTTGTACATCCAGATCACCCTTGAGATATAATTAATCCTGCAATTCTCACCACCATTGAAGTTACTTTCCTAGTTTAATGAAACGATTATTTGGTTGTCACTGGTTTCTAGTGTGTGTTCAAAATGTGTTGGTTAGCCAAAGGGAGGAAAACAGAACAACATTAAGCCACTTAACTGTTGAAGGAGGCTTTTAATCATTCAAAATTCAACCATTCGAGGACAGATAAAATTTGTCTATGCTAGAAAAACATTAGAACAGTGGTTGCCTTAGGCAGGTGTTGGGGGATTAACGGGGATAGGGAATCTTTCTGGTGTGATGATTATATTCTGTAGCTTGATAAGGTTCAGATTACACAGTTATTTACATTTATCAAAACTCAGTGAGTATGAAATGATTTGTACATTTCATTGAATGTAAATTATACCTCAGAAGAGAAAAACTATAAACAAATTTTGAACTCTAGCAAGTGATATGTCTGTTAAAGTATGTAGGGGAAAGTGTGCCCATGTTGGCAATTTATACTTTGATATGCATTCATATGGATTGACAGGTGGATAGAGGGATGGATATAGACGCTTATTATAATGTAATAAGCATAATAAAATGCTTATTGCAGCATCTAGATATGGGTAAAAAGGTGTTCAATGTAAAATTCTTTACACTTTCACAGTCTTCTTCTACCCACCCCTGCTGCTGCTAATTTTATACTTATCAGCCCTGTGGAAATTAAATATCTAGAAAAGGGCCTAATTTGGGAACAAAACATTCTCTCCATATTCTTCCCCGTGACCCCCTTTCTCCTTAATTTTTTCCAACATAATTTATTAATAGTAGAAACCTAGGAGTCAGAAATTCTTAGGTTCTCCTTTGTCTATTGCTGACTAGTTCTGTGATCTTGAGAAGATTACTTTGAGCCTAGATTTCCACTATTGTAAAAGGAGAGAATTCAATCAAGTGATCTACAAATCCCTTCTAGTACTGGAATGAAACTTTGCTTAGTTTTTTTTTAACTGTGTCTTCCTGTATTATCTTTTGGGCAATCAGCTGTAATGAAATCTTGAATCCAGACCCTGGCATACTCTAGAAGGAATAACTCCCTTTCCCAACAAGACACACACTCTGCTAGGAGCTCATTTTAAATAATGCTAAAGATTTTAGTCCCAGTGAATATTCCATCTGCTCCTCCATATTAGCCAGATTTGAAGTTAGTCGAATATTTAAGACATTCAAGAGAGGAAAGCCATGATGTCTTACATCTCTTCCAAAAATATCAGTGAAAGCAGAGAAGAAAGCGATTTTTCTATGTGTAGATCTGTATGTTTTGTTTCACTTGGGCTTCTCCCTAGGTGAAAAGTTCATTTAAATACTGATTATGTAAAGAGACTATCAATTACTAGCCAGGTATTTTCCCCAAGCACTGAAAGCAAAACAGAGTAAATATGCCTATTGGGATGTGTTTATTTCCATTCTCAGGGTATAATAGAACTCCAAGGAAAGAACGATTTGGTGTGTCACAATACAGAAACAACCCAGAGAGGATAATTTGATAAACTTTGAATCTCTTCCTGTGCTGCTTACCCAACTATATTACCGAAGACAGAGACTCAGCTTTCATCATGTGGGTTCTTTGGCAGGTCTGACTACCTGAGGAGTAATTACACAGACGTAGTCATGCCAGATGTAAATTACATACCAATTGTAGTTGTCTCCGTGTTGCATTGTTTCCATAGCTTCTGTTTCTGTGTTTGCATATCCTGGCCCATATATCTACATATTTTCTCCCTTCCCTTCACTGTAAACCAAGTGAGTAGTGGGACTACTTAATAATGAAGGAGGCTAATTATCAAGGACTTGACTTTACTAATATACTCAGGGTTGGAGATGTTTTTGGTGACAAGACCATGGGCAAGCCATCTGATTTGGCCCATTATTATATTTTCAATTATCTTTGGTGCGCAGAGACATTAATATAGCTGAGGATGACATAGCAAATTACCACAGCTCTCTAACCTTTTAAATTGCCACTGTTGTAATCTGTAATTATAGAAATCAGTGTGAGGATTGTGGCACTGCATAAGTATCTTTCTTGATACTTTATTGCTGAATGAATTATTAATCAGAATCAGTCTTGTATAGTATTTGCAGCAACTCTGAAGAATAATGTATAATTAAATTTCATTATTCCTATTTTTGTGCTAATGTTTTATGATGTTGTAATTGATAATTAATTGGCCAAAAATCCACACAGTACTTGGGAGTTTCAGGTGGCTGGAAAAGGTTCAGCATGCTAAGTTCATTAACAAAGTAATGATCATTCTGTAAAGATCATATAGTCCAGTCCAGTCTGATGGAAAAACTTTTGAAATTGTTATATTAAATCATTAAGCTTTTCGGTGTTTCTTTAAAATAAAGTAATAACTGTGAGCACATATTAATAATTAAGAAATCTTAATCGATTTCAAATCTGGTCAGTTTTAAGTAATCAGATGTTGATTATGACTCTCAGGCTTACTACTCTAGATTCAGTTGATATGCTTTTCTGTGTATCAGTTTCCATTCCAATTAAGCAACCAGCAGTCTCCATATAACCACAGTTTTAAAAACAGAATAACAGTGCTACAGTCTGAAAAGCCATTTCTCTCTGCCTTTAAAGAGTATAACCCACATCTTTATAGACAAAGTCTGGTGTAATCTTCTTTTTCAATTGTCCAAACTGCTAAATGGTTTTCCTCTGCACAGACACAGAGAATTTAAAATCTGAAAGGATTATGAACTTTTCGTTGACTGGCATTCTAACGAAGAAATCCTGGTGTGAGTCTCTTTTGGTATCCTTTGCAACCTAGGTAACCAGCCAACATTCAGAATCCAAGAATGTCTTTCACTCAGCCTGAGTTCTGTTGAAAAGCAACATTGTCCGGCATTTTCTGTGAACTTCTGCTGTGCCATTTTATTTGATTTTTTTTTTTTTTTAAGAAGGTAATACTTTTTTCTGGTTTTCAAGGGTCTTCTTTAGAAACATACAAGTTTTAAAAAAAAATAGGTGAACATCTTTTTCCTTTCCAAAGAATTTTGAAGGCACTGTGATAGGAAACTTTACAATGCATGTGCTATTTTTCAATCAGTTCTTTTCTAAGCTTGTCAGAAAACTATCCACCAGGGACTGTCCTTGGGAATTGCTGGGCAAATACACCTCTACTTTCCCAGAAAGATTATGAGTGGTTTATTTTTACATTGGTTGCCTTGACTCCAGTGTCTTACAACTCCAAATGATAAATTATTAAAGAGGAGTTTGTCATCAGACCCCTGTGAGTGGCACTAAGGTGCATTCCTATAGCATCTGGGAGCAAGTTGCTCAGTAGCCTTTGTCTGATGCTGGAGTGAGCATCAGAAACCTTCCTCTTACCATCTTCTCTCAATTCCAGGCCCTCCAGAGCTATGCATGATCCCAGAGCAGCCAGTACCCAGGAGGTGAGCCTGCTGAGTTCAGTCATACTCTCAAAACATAGTCTTGTGGATCCAGTTGAGAGTCCTGTGCGCCCTTCATCTCTTGAGGATTTGGCAGCCTACATGCTGCTGAAAGGGAAGGCATCATTGGTCGTCTGCTTGGCAGTTTGAGATTAGAGGCTGTGAACTTAGGGAGAGAAATCAGAGCCATCATGCTTTTCCCAAGCTAGAAGAGCTAAATTATGCTCTGCGGGGATCCACCATGTACAGATCCAGTGGACAAAGACTATGTTTCAGGGAAGAACTCGCCTGCCAATGAAGGAGACATTGGAGATGTGGGTTTGATCCCTGGGTCGGGAAGATCCCCTGCAGCAGGGCACGGCAACCCGCTGCAGTATTCTTGCCTGGGGAACCACATGCACAGAGGAGCCTGGCAGACTACAGTCCATGGGGTCGCATAGAGTCAGACATGGTTGAAGCCACCCAGCAACACAACACACACACACAGGAAGCTCAGTGCCATACTCTGTAACAACCTAGAGGGGTGGGATAGGGTGAGGAGTGGGAAAGAGAGGTTCATGAGGGAGGGGATATATGTATGCTTGTGATGGATTCATGTTGTTGTATGACAGAGGCCAACACAGACTGGAAAGCAATAGTCCTCTGATTAAAGACAAATTAAAAAGAAAAGAGAATATGTTGCACTATTAGTGCATAGTTGGATCCAGAAAGCTTGGAAATAAAACACACTTAAGTCCCTTCCACTGAGAAAGTCTGCAAATGTTAGCTTTTCCTTTACTGTGTCAACCTAGGCTTTCCCTATAGCTTTTTTAAAAAATGTATTTTTAATTGAAGGGTAATTGATTTACAGCATTGTGTTGGTTTATGCCATACATCAACATGAATCAGCCATTGGTATGCATATGTCCCCTCCCTCCCACCCCTCTAGGTTGTCACAGAACTCCAGTTTAAGTTCCCTGAGGCATACAGCAAATTCCCACTGGCGATCTGCTTTACATATGGTAGTGTATATGTTTCCATGCTATACTTCCAGGTAGTGTATTTGTCCCCTGTAGTTTTTTTTACCTTCCCGTTCTCTCGGTGTGTACCTTGGCGGTTATGGCATTAGTTTCCGCTGACATTCACATTATTCAGAAGGGACAGAGTTTTCTGTGGATAAATCGACAGGCAAGGCAGCCTGGTGGCCCAGGGAAGACAGACAGCTCCAGAGCGCATAGGAAGATGTGAGAAGAAGCAGCTTTGAAGGGAACCTCACCAAAAACAAAAGCAGCACCAAGTGGGGCAGGAGGATGGAGAGGCAGGCAGCAGGCCGGGGGTGGGCTTTGAGGAGGTGGTCAGGGAAGCCTTCCTGAGAGCATGACATCTGGGCAGAGACTTGAAGGACATCAGGGAGTGAGCCAACACGGTCACATCTCCAAACAGCCTCGTGGGAGGCTGGTTTATGCTCTTTTCATATATAAGGAGATGAGAACTTACATGAGCTGTCCCTGTCCTCCAGCTCTAGGAAGTGCCAGGGGACCCTTCCTGGTTTGTAGGGCTGCCTTGAATGAACTGCCCTGGGGGTTAAAATGCAAGGGTTCCCACCCCACTCCAGTTACCCTAAACCACACAATGAACGAACTCTTGTAATGCCAAGAGATAGGAGGCAGCTAGGCAAGTCTAAGTTATGTAGGCAGGACTGGAAGTAGGAGATGCTGATGTGCAAGAAGGACCAGGGAGACACACCCTACTGTATATGAGAGAGAGAGACAACAAGGACCTGCTGTATAGCACAAGGAACTGCACTGAGCATCTTTCTGTTTCTCTGGCTGTTCCGGGTCTTCGTGGCTGCATGGGCTTTTCTCCAGGAGCGGTGAATGGGGGCTCTTCTCTGGCTGTAGTCCTTCAGCTTCTCCTCCTGGCGGCTTCTCTTGGTGCGGCGCACTGTCGCTGAGTCACGTGAGCTTCCATAGCTGCAGCATGTGGGCTCACTCGCTGTGGCTCCTGGGCTGTAGAGCACAAGCTCAGTCACTGTGGCTCACAGGCTTACCTGCTCAGTGGCGTGTGGAATCCTCCTAACAGAGAGATCGAACCCGTGTCCCCTGCATTGGCAGGTGGATGCTTTACCACTGAGCCGCCAGGGAAGTTCAGTCCAGTCCCTCAACTCTCTCCACTTCCTTTTTCTTACATTTCTAAATTTTTAATTAGAGGATCAATGGCACCCCACCCCAGTACTCTTGCCTGGAAAATCCAATGGACGGAGTAGCCTGGTAGGCTGCGGTCCATGGGGTCGCAACAGTCGGACAGACTGAGCGACTTCACTTTCTCTTTTCTCTTTCACGCATTGGAGAAGGAAATGGCAACCCACTCCAGTATTCTTGCCTGGAGAATCCCAGGGACGGGGGAGCCTGGTGGGCTGCCGTCTATGGGGTCACACAGAGTCGGACACGACTGAAGTGACTTAGCAGCAGCACTTAATACTGTGGTGGTTTTTGCCGTACATCAACATGAGTCGGCCATAGCTATACATGTGTCCTCTCCTCCTTGAACTCCTTGCTCACCTCCCTCCCCATCCCAGCCCTCTAGGTTGTCACAGAGCACTGGCTTTGGGTTCCCGGAGTCTTACATCGAACCTCCACTGGTTGTCTGTTTACATATATGTTTCAATGCTGCCACTCCAATCACTGCACCCTCCCATTCCCCCACTGTGTCCCAAAGTCTGTTCTTGATGTCCGTGTCTCCTGTGCTGCCCTGCAAGTAGGACTGTCAGTGCTATCTTTCTAGATTCCTTACATGTGTGTTAATATACAATGTTTTTCTTTCTCTTTCTGATTTATTTCACTCTGGGTAATAGGCTCTGGGTTCATCCACCTGATTAGAACTGATTCAAATGCATTTCTCTGTATCAGTTCAGTTCAGTCGCTCAGTCGTGTTTGAGTCTTTGTGACCCCATGAATCGCAGCACGCCAGGCCTCCCTGTCCATCACCAACTCCCGGAGTTCACTCAGAGCCACGTCCATCAAGTCAGTAATGCCATCCAGCCATCTCATCCTCAGTCGTCCCCTTCTCCTCCTGCCCCCAATCTCTCCCAGCATCAGAGTCTTTTCCAGTGAGTCAGCTCTTCACATGAGGTGGCCAAAGTACTGGAGTTTATAGTTGAGTAATATTCCATTGTATATATGTAACGTAACTTCCTTCCTTATCCACTCATCTGTCAATGGACGTCTAGGTTGCTTCCATGTACTAGCTATTGGAAATAGGGCTGCAGTGAACATTAGGGTACAGTGTGTCTTTTTCAATTATGGTTTCTTCCAGGTATATGCCCAGTAGTGGGATTTCTGGGTCATATGGCAGTTTATTCCTGGTTTTTTTAAAGGAATCTCCATACTGTTTTCCATAGTGGCTGAATCAATTTGCATCCCCACCAACAGTGTAAGAAGGTTCTCTTTTCTCCATACCCTCTCCAGTATTTGTTGTTTGTAGACTTTTTGATGATGGTGTTCTAACCAGTGTGAAATGACACCTTATTGTAGTTTTGATTTGCATTATAGCTCAGTTGGTAAAGAATCTGCCTGCAACGAGGAGACCTGGGTTTGGTTCCTGGGTCAGGAAGATCCCTTGCAGAAGGAAATGGCAACCCAGTTCGGTATTCTTGCCTGGAGAATCCCATGGACAGAGGATCCTGACAGGCTAGAGTCCATGGGGTTGCAAGAGTTGAACATGACTTAGTGACTCAACCACCAATAATGAGTGATGTTGAGCATCTTTTCATACGTTTATTAGCCATCTGTGTGTCTTCTTTGGAGAAATGTCTGTTTAGGTCTTCTGCCCACTTTTTTGACTGGGTTGTTTATTTTTCTGGTATTGAGCTGCATGAGCGTCTTGTATATTTTTCCTAACACCATACATGAAAACAAACTCAAAATGGATTAAAGACCTAAATGTAAGACCAGAAACTTAAAACTCTTAGATGAAAGTATAGGCAGAACACTCTCTGATATAAATCAGAGCAAGATCCTCTATGACCCATGTCCTAGAGTAATGGAAATAAAAGCAAAAATAACCAAATGGGACCTAATTAAACTTAAAAGCTTTCACACAATGAAGGAAACCATAAGAAAGGTGAAAAGACAACCCTCAGCATGGGAGAAAATAATAACAAACAAACCAACTGACAAAGAATTAATCTGAAAAACATATAAGCAGCCCATGTAGCTCAGTACTGGGGAGGGGGGTGGAGATAAGCTGTCATCAGTCTGGGAATGAAAAGTGGATGGAAACAGTTGGCATGTTGAGAGAGAAGAGCTAATTTTATTGGCCACATACTGCATACTGAATAAGTGAATTAATGAACAGACACACACGTGGAATGTTTTCATTCTCATGAGCCTACAGGGTAGGTGTTCTTTATCATAACTTTTTTGTATAAATCAGAAGAATGAGGCTAAAATATGTTATGTGCTGATGGAGGTTGGGCCAGAAATGAGTGGCAGAATCAGGATTCCAAGCAGGCAGCCTGGCTGTCCTCGACCATTGCATTGTCCTGCTTCTATTAACCCTGCTGATACAGTGGTTAGTGCATGCTGACTCTATACTCCAGGAATTGCTCCAGGCACTTTGTGCTTTAGCTTGCTTCCTCCTCATGACAACTGGATTACAGATGAGGGATCCTCACAGAAAGCTTCTGGTCGGTATGCAGATGCCAGCAGACTGGCTCCAGAGCCTGGCTGGCCAGTGCTACACACACTGTCTCTGAAGATTCAGAAAGGTTCTGATTTGTATGAAACATGCAAAAGGTTGCAAAGGGAGAAAACTGGGAAAGCCTGTCATAGAAGATGGACTGTTCAAAGCTCATCCTTCTAACAAGCATTGATGGGATGGAATCTTTTGGAAACTTTGTTAGATGAGAATCAGTACAAGCCTCCCCCCATCTGCCAGATGCCTTCTCTTGGCATGAGGGAGAAATATATCAGAGTTAAGTGCCCAGCAGAGCAGACATTCTTGATATTAATAATATAATCATGTATACCACCATAATCATGTGTAGAATTAGTCAAATGGTGGTGAGGATTGTTCCTGATGCAAACAGAGTACTTTCTGCTTCTGAGAAAGCTCTCAAATCTGCTGCCCGATTCACGGTCATTATGGATGTTAGAGAGGGAAGGCTGCAGTGACGTCATGGTCAAAGTTGCCAGAAAACACCAGATGCCACACATTATTGCGTCATTTTCTCCCAGACTATGGATAGAAATCAGGCAAATTGGGCTTTCCTCAGGTCTAATTAAGCAGGAGGCTCCAGCAAACAAAGACATGTCTCACTCTTCACTTTGCCTCAATATAAGAAACTCTCATTCTGTGCAGAATTACAAATTTTTTATAATGTACAAAGAAATTCATTTTCTTTTCATAATTATAGTTTCCATTTGTGGAGTGTTTACTGTGAAATAAAAACCATCTTAAATACCTTATGGGACTAGTTGAACAGCTCCGTATAGTCAGTTGCCGATCGTGTCCGACTCTGCGACTCCATGGACTGTAGCCCGCCAGGCTCCTCTGTCCATGGAATTGTCCAGGCAAGAATACTGGAGTGGGTTGCCATTTCCTTCTGCAGGGGATCTTCCCAAACCAGGAATCAAACCTGGGTCTCCTGCATTGCAGGTGGATTCTTTACTGTCTGAGCCACCAAGGAAGCTCAAATATCTTATTGCTTCATCTCATTTAATCTTCACATAGTCCTTTTGCAGATGGTAAAACCAAGGATTACAGAGTCTAATTGGGTACCCAATGTCCCACAGCCAAGAGGTGGGAGAGCAGAAACTCAAATGGAGGGCCCTCTGTCTAGGCTTGGAAGGAGAAATAGGAATCAGGTACACTGTAGAATCAAGAAAGCACTGAGACAGAAAGAAAAATACCGTCTGCTGTCATTTATACATAGAATCTAAAAAATACAACAACCTCATGACGATAACAAAAAATAAGCAGACTCACAGGTAGAGAACAGCTCTGGTGGGTCCAGTGGGGAAGGAAGGGGCAATAGGAATAGGGAAGTAAGTGATGCAAGCTACTAGGTATGAAATAAGCTACGAGATATATTGTACAACGCAGGGAATGTCCCCAATATTTTATAATAACTATGGATGAAGTATAACCTCTAAAAATCATGAATCACTGTATCGTGCATCCATAATTTATATAATATCGTACATCAACTATACTATTTTTTTAAAAAGAGAGAGAGAGAACTTACCCAGAACCCAAAACGAAAAGGAAAGGAAAGAAAGTACTGAGTAGTCTCTTCCTGCCTGGTGCTTCTGAATGCTTCTGGATGCTTCTCTGGTACAGTCTGGTCATAGCTCTTCCTTTCCATTTGGAGAGAGGGTATTTTCTCCACCATGGCAGTGCAAATCTGACTTTTTGCAATGAGTGAGTTAGAACAAAATCTCTTCCTAACAGACTCTGCTGTATCTGAGGCATATCTTTCTCATCACACGGAGAAGCTGCCAAGGACAGGACAGGGACTTAGAAGGCTCCGAGCACATCCTCCCCCCC